>JACXVL010000710.1:0-24497 GCA_014898675.1 Athelia sp. TMB | reverse complement strand
GCCGACGCTTCCAATGAAACATAGACAGTGCGGCCGCCAGGGGAAAATCGGGCTATAGCAGAACCAGAATGTGCCCTGCGCCCATTTTCGCGTACTGGGTCATGAAATGGGCAACGTCTGCGGATCCGTCCGTGATTTGACCTCGCGTCGAGTCCTGTCGCGTCTTATGTTTCACCATAATCAGCACACGCGCCGCGCTTAAAAAGATTCTCCAAGTGGACGGAGCGTTGGGCACCGCCGGCAAGGTATATCTGCTGTTGCGCAAAACCTCAGCTCCAGGGTAGCGGACCTTGAGCGGACCAGACGAACAAGTTGTACAGTCCAAAAAGAGAAGAATAGAGAGCGATTGTGGTGTTGGGCATGCTCATATTTAACGCGATGTGTAGCGAAGCCATTGGGTGGTTTGCAGCAAGATTTAGATCTTCCGCCCTTCTAGACTTGTAAGGTGACCGACAATGTTCTGAGATTTGAGTTCCGCCGACCCATAGTAAGCTTCCGTTGACCCCGATGCTTCTGTTTGGAACAAAAAACAGGTGGCTGCTTAGCAGGGAAAGGTTATCGCGTTGTATGTACCTGAATGTTTCTGCCATCTCCGTACTAGATCAGCTGGTTCCATGAATCCACCGCCAGGGTCCATTGTCGGAAGCCTTTCAAGGTGAGTCGAAATTCCAACGTCGAGAAGAGCATTCGAGATACAGTACTACACTTGGTTTCAAGATGGTGCGAGGAAGAGGTGTTGTGTCGCACGTGGCTTTCGGCTGCTGCCAGTACTAGTGCCGGAAAGAGTGTCGGAAAGAGTCAAAGACCGACTGACAATTTGATCCTTCCGAACTTCAACTTGAGACCACCCATCCCTGTAAGTGTAACCGCCGCTGCGATACTAGCACTACGTATCGAATCTCCGCTTGGATTTCCATCGAATCTCCGCGAGGTCGGTCAAGTTCAAGCTCCGTGCTCGTAGTTTGACGGCGGAATTCTGACAATGGCATTCAGGTACTTGTTCACGGGGACGGGCGCCACCGCTGATCATCCATACTTATCTGAACACGGTACAGTCTGGACCGTGACAAACGTGTCGGAATTGCGAGCACAAGGGTTGCCTAATCACTTGTCCACTGTATCGCTCGCACAATTTGAGATCAGTCTTACGAATATTTCAAGAATCGTTCTCAACTTCTCTCTCTAAATGCGACAGGTCAACATCTAGGTGCCTTGAAGCAATGGGGATCTAGGTTCTGAACAACAGCCGATGGCAGCAACCGAATGCTATGAACTTCTCCCGTTGTGATAAGGACGATTGTAGGCTTCGTTCTTCGACTCTTCCTGGTCCTGGACTCCTGGGCGTCTACCACAAGCTCAGAGGCCGCTTTACTGTTATAGATGGCGCTCTGTCCTGACCATCTGCCGCTGTCATCCGTCTGGCGAGAAGTTCGAGGCACGACTATGTTTAAATGGCAGCTTGGCACCTCGACGATCCTTTCTCTCTCTCTTTCAGTCAAGGAACAAGCGATATGCCGACGCCGACGTCTGGATGTCGGAGAATGCTCAATGATAGGTCACCAGCCCCATTCTATGGCTAGATAGATCCAGCGTCGCCCCTCTCGCGACAAGTATAAAGAGGAGACCAATATTCTCACTTCAGCACCAGTTCTCGAAGTTTCACCGCCTTACATCACCATTTCGCTCTCCATCGATTCCACATTATCCAGCAACACCATGTTCGCTACTAAGCCTAACGCACACGCTGCTCACGCCGTCCCTTCAGGCAAAGCTTCCCCCGTTCCCTCACCCGCAAAAACATCGCCAACAAAATCGTTAGCATGCTCATGGCCTTTTTATGACCGTGATACTGACGGCTTTCTTTTGTTCAGAACTGACGAACTCAAAGTCCACACGTCTGAAGAAAGCCTTGCCGCTGGCAAGCTGACGCGCAACGTCAGTAGCAGCTCTGAGGCCGAGTCTACCATCTCTACCATTTCTTCGGCCAAAACGGCTGTCGAGGAAACAAGTCACTCTACTTCGTCTTCGACCTTCAACTTGAAGGAGACTTTTGTCCGGAGGAGGTGAGTTCTCTAACCTGCATTGACATGACAACACATCGGTAACATTGTCTGCCATTTCCCTAGGACCATGACCATGCCCTTCACCGAGAGCTGCCGTAGATGGGATCTCAAAGGCTCGGTTCTCCACGTCGAATGCCTCCTAGCCGACGGCATCACCTGGAAACACTCCACAATCGACCTCAACTCATGCATCGGCAACATCGATGGCGAGCTCCACTGGGACAAGCACGACTTCCTGAAGACCGCCCAGCACCACAAAGCGCACCTCGAGGCCACCTTCCTCGTTGCCCGGTGTCAAAAGGCCCACAGCACAGAGTACACGCTCAGCCGCCTCGATCTCGCCGCGCGCCTGCGTAATGACAACGGCGTTCTCGTTGTCATCGCCCACAGCGAGAAGCTCTCCATGATGCTCACCGAGGTCCCCTGGATGAAGTTCCGGGTCGTCGCTGAGCCCGACTTCAGCGTCTTCACCACGCACCCGGTGATGAAACATACGATGGCGCGCATCGCGGAGACGACTGTGGACCATGTCACCAAGCAGATGTCGTCGATTATCGCCTTAGCAATTGAATCTGCGACGATAGCAGTGACCGCGAGCGCTATGGAGCATGTATCGCAGAGCATGGAGGTCATGCTGTCAAGCATTGGCGGGGAGACGACCGCGCACATCGACCGCTCGGCTTCACATGCGCAGCATTTGCATAAGCTCGATCATTTCGGCCAGCATGCTGGACATATCCACACCCTTGAGAAGGAACATCACCTCTCGACGGAATCGGAGAAGCATTTGGTTTTGTAAAGGATGCGTTGGATTCAAATTTGACTGCCGCTTTTAATTGTTTGTAACCCCTATGTATTTGTCAAGACTTTCTGTTATTTCATCTGGCTACTTCTGTTCAGCATCGCGATAATACATTTCTTTTTTCTGCTCCTCGCAAAGAACTCATGGGTTACACCAAATCCTCTGTATTGGCCCGTACAGCATCCTCCAAGCTCCTCCAGCCTCCCAAGAGCTCCCCACCCCGCTTGTTGTCAATCCGACTCAGATCCCTCTCAATTCCCTCGACATCATCAGGGAAAGTCTTCTTGGGATAGAGGTTGCGCAGAGCCTTCAAAACGTCGTTGATGTTGAAAGGGCCCGCAGCTGCCCATATTCTTGCTCCACCTGCCGCGAGAGTCGGGGAAGTCAATGCTGCAAGATGGATATCGGCAGTGTCCCGAACATCAACGAACCATTCTGGGGTGTTGCCGGTTAAAACGCAAACATTGGCATGCAAAGAGGCGTAGCTTACGAGGGGGAACGAACAGCAGAGGTTTGATGTCGCCGTTGAAAGCCTGCCTCAGAAGTCCAGCAGTGGATGCAGGCTGTTGAGGATCCAGAATGGGTCCAAAGTTCGTGTCCGGCAGAACGGTATTGAGTGTGAAGGTCGGCTTCTGCTCCTTCATAAAGTTCCAGGCAGCGCGTTCTCCCAGTGTTTTGCTTGCGCTGTAGATGTGCCACGGTTTCAGAGGGTGGTCTTCAGGTAAACTGGAAGCGAGGGCAGGACTCTCTTCGTTCCATGTATCCTCGCCGACGTCGAACTCGACATTCTGCTTAGGCCACAGGGCAGCCGTCGAAGATGAAGTGAGAACGAAGCGCTTGATTGACGAGACTTTGGCTGCGGAGCGAAGAATGGAAAGGGTGCCGTTGACTGATGGTTCAATGACTTCTGCAGGATTAGTGGAGAAAGTCGTGGGTGATGCGATATGCGCTACTCCCGAGACACCTAGATTAGAATAATTAGGATGTGGTCAACACTAGGACAGGAGCATGGTGTGGGATTGAGACCTACCTTGCAGGGCCATATCGAACGCGCCCTCTTTTGTGATATCTTCGACCGCGACTGTCTCAAAGCTGTCTAGGCCAAACTTCTTGTGCCAGCGGGCTTGCAAGGTGGCCAGTTTGGAAGTGGTCCGAGTGGTGCCACGAACTTTATAGCCTGCTGCCAATAGAGCTTCCACAACATGGGATGCGATGAACCCTAAGGCAAATCTATCAGATGTCGATGTTGCGGTGAATGGAGGTATGCACGTACCATTGGCGCCAGTGACCAGGACTACGGAGCCCTGGGGCATCGTGTTATCCAATGCAGTTTGAGGCTGCATGATGGACTTGGAACTTGACGTTGAGATTATAAACCTTGATCAACCGCAATTCTCTACTTATACTTCGTGGTTTACATGCATTATGAATCAGATCGCGATGCGACTGAGCCTGATTACGAACCTGTCCAGACTCCGCAGATAACGCAGCCGACTCGTCTAAGCCTGCTAAGTAAGGTCTGTATGTCCTTGTATGTCCTTAGTTGTTGGTAAGAGACTGTCATCACGAGATGCTTGGTTTCAGGAGGAAGCTAGTCTCCCACAGTCAGAACATAGAGAGTGAATATAGTCGTTCCCTCTCTTATGGAGGAAGCTGTGAGACTGGAGCATTTGATTCAGAAGCAAGTCAATGTCAGACGCACGAGTCAGGACTCAGAGTTCCATAGGTTCGGAGCGCTTCGAGGGGGGAAATCACTTTTGTCAAGGCGTCGCAGGTCAAAGTTGGTCATAGGTTTTAGAAATGTTCATTTGCGCTTTACGTTGAAGGTATTTGATCATGAAGCCGATCGTGCGCATGCGGAGGCGGGCGAAATAATTTCCAAGACTCGCAGGGAAATGGTAAAACACCCGGCCTGCATCGTTCCCTCGTCTTGCGCGTTCCCGTCATCACGTCTCCTCTTTAGAGTTCGCGAAGAGGTGCTCGCCAGGAGGAGTTGTTCTGTCTTTGTGTTGAACTTGAAGCTATTGTCGTCACTGCATCTCGGTATGTGATCCTAGTTCTTGATGAACTGCATGAGCTAATACAAATCATAGCCCCCACCCATTTCCAACATGTCTGCTTCCTCGGGCATAAGCATTTCGAAAACGCTCAAGACCATCGTGCAAGCGTTCATTGCAGCAGTCGGTCGCTTAGACAAGTCTTTTTCACCATCAGACACAATAGCCAAGCTTCGCCAGCACACGTTCCAATTATCCGACCTATCTTATGCCGCACAACTAATCAACGCGCTCTTCTGGCTCTACATAATGAAAGCTCCTGGCTTTCCTCTCAAACTCGGCATCCCAATAATCTACACCATCGCCCTGCTCGTCCCATTCACATCCCAATTCTTCATTCCCGCCACGCCCGTATTTTCGTGGCTCATCACATTCTATTCGTCGCAGTTCACGCCAGTCGCATGGCGCCCCAACATCTCCGTCGCGCTCCTTCCAGCCCTGGAGTCCGTGTTGTATGGTGCCAACATATCTGATATCCTCACGCGCGTCACCCACCCCGTACTGGATGTGATCGCATGGCTGCCATATGGCGTCCTCCATTTCGTCATCCCATTCGTCGTTGCAGCCTTGTCCTGGCTGTTCCGCCCCAAAGAGGTGCTGCATCTTTGGGCTAAAATGTTTGGTTTCATGATGCTCACAGGGGTTGTCGTCCAAATCATATTTCCGTGCGCCGCGCCGTGGTACGAGCTCATCTACGGCCTCACCCCGGCGGACTACTCCATGCACGGGTCAGCAGGTGGCCTCGCTCGTATCGACGCCATCTTTGGCTCCAACGGATATGGCTACACATTCGAAAATGCACCAGTCATTTTTGGTGCATTCCCCTCGCTGCATGCAGGCAACGCCACGCTCATTGCGCTCTTCCTTTCGCACTTCTTCCCGCAAAGCACTCGATACATCTGGGGATACGCAGGTATCCTCTATTGGGCGACGATGTACCTCACGCACCACTATCTCATCGACGTTGTCAGTGGGGCCTGCTTGGCCACTGCCATCTTCCACCTCTTCCTTCCAGACGAATTCCGTGGCCCCGCTGCTACCGCACCCCCAGGCGGCCTCGGGCGTGGCCAGCGGTCCAAGTACGAAATCTACGACCTGGACGCACCTCGTAGAGGCAACGGCCGCGCAAACGGCGGTTTAAATGAGGAGGATTTCGACCTAGCCAGTGACACTTCCGACCGCGCATCGGACGAGGAGGTTGATATCACGTTCCGCTCGCCCAACCCCGCTGTCGGCGCTGCTGCGAGCGATCAGCAGGCAAAGTCACAGCCACCAAGGAAGAAAGACCACCGGCATACCGCGAGCATCGCTAGCTTGATACGGGCGGACGAGAGAGCGGAGGATGGATGGAGCCCCATCAGGGCTGGATTTGCCCTCCCAAGTCCCCAAGGCGAGGAGACGAAGCGGTGAGAAGGAAGCGGCATGAGTTGACACATTCATTACTCGTTCATGGGAACACAAATACATCTCAATCATTACTCTGTTGTCTTGGGTGTACATATCATGTACCTCGTTACCTACTCTATTTGCGGGTGTACATAATTATGGTTCTGGCGGAATGGGGACGAGCGGTTTCTAGATTTATCAGGCCTAGGGTCAAGTTGCATACAAATTACGCTCCACGTGACGCCTCTTCATTCTGCGACCTTCCGCTACAGCAGCTTCACTTCGCGCTTTCCTGTATCACTGCGACTCAGATGCCTTCAAACATTCCATGGGATGAATTCAGAGCGGATACAATTCGCTCCATGGCCCGAGATCTGGGCGCGAGCAAACTAAATACTCGCACAGATTGCCTTGCATTCTTGCGCCAAGTTGAGGATGGTGGATGTATGTGTCGGGTTCCCTGTAACAAACGTTGGCGAAATAGTCTGCTGACTGTTCTGTGGCCTTTTAGTAGAAAGCGCCCTGTCAGCATATTCAGAAGCGCAGAGCGCAGCCCCAAAACGAAAGGCCGAGCGACCTGCGAAGGAGATAGAGACAGAGCCTGAACGCCGTTCGAAACGCGTCCGAAAGTCAGTTGGTGGTGTCAGCCCTATCAAGTCCAAGCGGCAGAGTAGAGCTGAGGAGCGGTCCACCAAGAAATTCGACGGAGTAGAGTTGCCGTCGCCGAAGCGTCGCGCTTCGCGTCGCTCGTCCATGGCAGCGCGCGAGAGCAGCGCGCAAGCAGATGATGAAGAGACAGAAGGTGGGCTTGAGAACCAGGACTCCAAGGGTGAGCCCCTTTCGCTTATGATTCTTTCACACAGGCTACGAACAATCTTCTGAACTCCGTGCAGGAAATGCAGGTTCGTAAGCCATCATTTATCCGCAAGCGAATCGTCTGAAGTATGCTGCCTTAGGGGACTCTGAGGTTACAAGCCCCATGCCCAGCGGAAGCGACGCTGACAAAGGTACGCGGCCACCCACATTGATTGTTCCTATAGTTGATTACTTCGCAGAAAACCGCCAAATCGAGCCCGACGGGGATGCCGACGCAGAAGGGGAGGATGAGCCTGTAGAGGCTTAGCTACCCAATTATATCGTGCCATCCGCTCGCTCTCCATTGCATGTCAAAAATATACCTTGTGAGTCGATTGTAACGCGCTATGTTCTGTCATCCTTCTCGGTGACTCAGTCGCTGATATAACTGCTAGAATATACCTTCTTGTGGATAATTGTAACCCCCCAAAAGTGCTCCTCTCCTTGCAAAAATGATGCTCTCTACAAATGGCATCTATCGTCAATGCTACTTCATTCGATGCTGTTTCACAGATCATCACGCGTTCTGTGCTAGATACTCAGTAATCAAGTCCCAATCAAAACTATCTTCTGATGCTTTCAGGACTGATGCACTCGATTCCGATTGAAAATCGTCAATATCAAGTGCCATAGAGCTCATCGAAGCGAACGCTGCCGGCCCCATTTCAAACGAGGCCACATACGGATACGGCGCAATCCTGGTCGACCAATGGGCGAGTTTGCATGTCGTACTCGGGCGAGCGACTAAGTGTATGTTGACTTGGC
Source organism: Athelia sp. TMB (assembly GCA_014898675.1). NCBI lineage: Eukaryota > Fungi > Basidiomycota > Agaricomycetes > Atheliales > Atheliaceae > Athelia > Athelia sp. TMB. The sequence continues at coordinate 16,569 of JACXVL010000710.1, read as the reverse complement.
CAACAAGCTCCTGCAGGAGACACCCATGCTCTGGTAGGATGAATGCATGGAGTTGCGTATTGGACTAGGTAATCGATGAGAAACCCGTATTCCCCCAAAGCAGATAGATTGCTCACCTTTTGCAGAAGCTGACCAAGTGGCTCCTGGCACGGTTTATCTCGTCCAATTGTCGGTGAGAAGAGGATCAGGTGTTTAGTGGCATTGGAAATTCGCGACGCGTAAACCTCCAGGGACTTCAAGAGTTCAGCTGGTTACACCCGCAGTGTGGCCTGGATGGCTTACCTGAACTGCGTCACTGAGACTGACGCGCGCAGCTACATACTCATGATCTACAAGTGACGGGACCCATAACAATGGTTCCACATCCGTATAGCGATCCAGGATAGCAGGTTGCATCTGGCTGGCTCCGAGTATGTGAAGCTGGCGAAGATTAGATGGTGGCTACAACAGATGGAGTACAGAACAGCGCACCTGAGACTGGCCGTAAGCACTCCGTAGAGACTGGATCAGCGGGAAGACAGTCTCATGGAGGTCGTTCTCGATGGCCCTGCTGTTTCCGTCGACTAGAATCATTAGTACAACAGAATGGAATTGAAGTAGTCCTGCATCTGCCATGGGAGATGCGATCATGGTTGGTCGAAGAAAGCATGGTGGCTTTCGGTTGGGACAATGCAATCGCTGGTGTGGCGTCGGACTCCGACTGGTACGCGTGCCACCACAAAGCCCACTCAATTCAGACTGCATAATAGCATTATTATATTTCTCTATCCAACTTTCCCATCAGAATTCATAGGCATCTTTGTATGACGTAGGTGTTGGTCCCAGGTTTGAGTCCTGAGCTACGAGGCTGGCACGAATAGAAAGGTGGCTGTGTTCTCCGCGTTGCAATCCGAACCATTTTTCGTCCTTCGTTTGTGCGTTGCAAGCACCATAACATACAGTACAAACTATCTCTAAATTTGCTAATGGCCTCTAAATAACGCATCCCGGACTTTCGCTCTTATCGAGATTAAATAGTGTCAGATAGAACGATTCTCCCACCGAGAGACAGTGGGATAGTTTAGATCGCAGCCAGCGCCATTGACCTCTAAAGACGTTTTCTGATACTCCTAAAGACTAACCGACATATTGACTGCTAGCAATGCTCTCTTAGGCTCCCGAACATGACTTGGAATGATGTTGGTACCGAAGGAGGTCTCCCGTGGCTGGATATCCCAATCAGTCCGACGCGTGTGCGATAGACAGCTGCCGACCTCCCCATATCATCGGCTCATCATCAGTAAGGTCCCCACACTCAATTTTAAAGTAGTTTTATGCCCTAGATATGACCGATAGGCAGATTCAACTTTTTGAATAAAAATTGAAAGACGACTGTCTTGAACTGTTCGCAATTGTGCGGTTCTGCTGTTCAATCAAATGAAGCACATGCTCCTGATTACTCACACAGATTGCCCTGGACCCGCGGCGTACAAAAGAAACTGGCACCACGTCCACTTTTGGTATTCACTTCTTTCATACCACCCACCATGAAATTCTCCTCCGCCATGGTGCCCTTCTGGATGATATACGCAGGGACCTCCGCCGCTTGGAGGCCCACACTAATGGCTCTTTGGCACTCTCCCCCTCTCATCTTCGACCCCGCAAAGGTGTCCAAATTATTCATGGCGCACCTCTGGACCGCCTTCGCGGACCCTATCGACGAGGGGAGCCGCGAGCTCAAAGAGAGTCTCATCACAGCAAACGCTTATGGAATTGTCCTCGACTTGGGTGCCGGTCGGTAATTTCCACTGTCACAACAGCATATGCTGATTTATATTCTCTCAGGCTTCGGGCACACAGCAAAGCATCTCGATCGCACGAAGGTGACTAAATACGTCGCACTGGAGCCCAATGTAATCATGCACCCAAAGATCCGTAAAGCGGCGGCGGCGGCTGGTTTCAATGAAGCCGATGGGACCCTGCTTGTGCTTGGATGCGGGGCAGAGGACACATCGCGGATCATAGAGGCGCTGGGGGAGGTCCATTCTGTGGACACCGTCGTCAGCTTTCTCACACTCTGCTCGATCCCGCGCCCGCAAGAGGCTTTGACGGCGCTGGTGCGCGAGGTTCTCAAGTCAGGGGGTACATTCGTCTTTAACGAGCACGTCTTGAACCCCCTCGAAGATGTTGCCTGGTGGCAGCGCGCTTGGACCCCGATATGGAAACGCTTCCTTGACGGCTGTCATCTGGACAGGCCTACGCATCTGTGGATTCAGCGTATGGATATGTGGGCGGAAGGCGATGTACAGGAGAGCGAAGAGGTTGAGGCGCAAGTGGCCGATGCGATATTCTATCACAAGGTGGGAATGTTTGTGAAGAAGTAGAGACAAGTGATTGCCGAGCATTACCTTTTGCCTTATATCCGTATTTCTTGCGTGCTTGTTGCGCTCTGACTGATTATCTGGCCATCACCGCAATGTCCACTCAGGATGACTGCTGCTCGGAGCGGGATCCTGTAGATGTCCAAATAAGGGTAGCACAGGCCCGGGGTCGCAGAGCCATGAGACTGCGCGCGACTTTGGCCGGATATAGGCCCCGCCTGGGCCGATAAGCTCAAACTATAAAGTGGTTGCGCCATGCAATTGCGTGTCTCAGGCCCCTTTCTACCAACCACGACCCACGTTACTATTCTGCTCCGGGGCCCATCACTTCACACTCATCACCTTAAAGCTCATTATGAAGAGTTTCATCTCAGTAGCCTTCGTGGCTGCCAGCCTCGCGGCTTCGGGCCTAGCTCACGCGGGATCGTTCCATGAGGAGTCAGAGGGGCCGGTTATGCGGCGAAAGACGCTGGGGTTCGGCCCCTCGCATCCTCATGCTGTGTTCCGCACAAACCCACCCTACCCCGCTGGCTTTGCTGCTCGCTCCGTGGAAGCCGACCCTACAGACGTTGCGAGGTCGTTCGTAGAGCATCACCTCGCTGGTCGTCTGACACCCCAGAGCGGTTTCACCATCCGCAAGGATTCGTACACCGACGCCAACACCGGCGTTACGCACGTCTACATTCGTCAGCTCGTCAACGGTATTGAGGTTGCGGACGGTGACTTCAACGTCAACGTGAAGGATGGTCGTGTGATCTCGTATGGTGACTCGGTGAGCTTATTTCATCCATTCTCAAATTCCGCTAGTCTCACGCGTTCTATTAGTTCTATCCTGGACCTGCTCCAGAGAGCTTGGACATTCATGACGCCGAAGTCGAACACACCCACACGGCTTTCTGCTCCCAGCTTGAGAATGAGGTCCTTGACCGTCAAGACCTGCTCACACAGCACATGAGCCTCCAGTCTGGCGAACAGGTCACTCTTGGCGCATCAGCGGAGCTCCGGGAGTCCATAATGGGCCCCATGGACCACCTCTACGCATCCAACTGCGCGCACGTCAATAAGCCGTACCAGTTTGCTGAGTCTGATGCGAACGCAGACGACGGCGCTCGTCGTGCACTACTTCAGTTTATGATTGCTGCGACCCCCAACGACGACGTCGTCCAGGACATTCTCGCTCGTTACGACCAACACCTCCAGGGCATGACATCATCCTTCGAGACCCACCTCGTTGGTGACCATGGTGTAATGCAGGAGGTTATCGACAACGTCCCCGACACAGTCAGCCCCGTCAAGGCCAAACTCGCCTACATCCAAGTTCCCAAGGGCAACACTACCGCGCTCAAGCTCGTCTGGAAGGTGAGCTGATCTCTACTACCGCTGGTACCATAACTAACGCCCCTCTTAGTTCGAAGTCGAGATGAAGGACAACTGGTATGAGGCCTCCGTCTCCGCGACGGCTCCTCATCGCATCATCTCCGTCGTCGACTGGGCCTCCGACTCGCCTATGCCCGTCAAGAAGCCCGCTTCCCACGAGCACGCGACCTACAATGTGTTCAAGTGGGGAATTAACGACCCTGCTGAGGGCAACCGCACCATTGAGAAGGAGAACTACGATGCGCTCGCCAGCCCTGTCGGTTGGCACGCACTCCCCGCTGCCAACGACCCGTCATTCAAGGGCAGCCATAAGGGCTCGTCCTGGGTGAACACCACTACCACCGCTGGTAACAACGTGTGGGCCCACGAAGACTGGGAGGGAAGGAACAATTGGCTCCACAACTACCGTCCGGATGCTGGCAAGGGTCTCGAATTCAACTACACCTACGACCCCAAGGTGCAAGACGGCCCCGCTGACTCGCTCGACGAGGCGAAGAAGTACATCAACGCCACGATCACCCAGCTCTTCTACACTTCCAACATGGTTCATGACGTCTTCTACCGATACGGCTTCGACGAGGTCTCTGGTAATTTCCAGCAGCACAACTTCGGTCGTGGAGGCGAAGAGAACGACGCCGTCATCGCCAACGCACAGGACGGCAGCGGATACAACAACGCCAACTTCATGACACCACCCGACGGTCAGAACGGAAGGTGCCGCATGTACCTCTGGAACACCGCCAGCCCCTACCGGGACGGCGACCTGGAGGCGGGCATCGTCATCCACGAGCTTGCTCACGGACTGTCCACACGTCTCACTGGTGGACCGGCCAATTCAGGCTGTCTTGGATGGGGCGAGGCTGGTGGAATGGGTGAGGGTTGGGGTGACTTCTTGGCCACCACAATTCGTAGCAACGCCAACTACTCCGACTACGCCATGGGTGCGTGGGCTGCCAACAGAGTCGGCGGTATCCGTAACTACGTCTACTCCCTGGACAACACCATCAACCCGTCGACATACAAGACGCTCGACAAGCCCGGCTACTGGGGCGTGCACGCTATTGGCGAGGTCTGGGCGGAGATCCTCTGGGTCGTTTCGCAGGGCCTCATCAGCGACCACGGCTACTCCGATACCCTCTATCCCCCTCACCCCGAGGCCGATGGCACCATTCCCGAGGGCAACTTCTACCGCCCCCAGGAGTACACCGCGACGGGCGCGAAGAAGCCGCTTGTGCCCAAGCACGGCAACACCCTTATGGTACAGCTTGTGCTCAACGGCATGAAGCTCCAGCAATGTCGCCCCGACTTCTTCGACGCACGTGATGCCATCATCCAGGCAGACCAGGTCCTCACCGGCGGCGAGAACTTCTGCACGCTGTGGAACGGCTTCGCCTCCCGCGGTCTTGGGCCTGATGCTCGCGTTGAGGGCAAGACGCCATGGGGTGGAGGAATCCGCACCAACGACCTGAGTGTGCCGTTGGCGTGCAAGAAGTAGATGCTTAAGAAGCCTATTGGCTGGTTTTAGAGCATGGTTACGATTCAGACTGCGCATAATACTCATCTTGGTTTAACATAACGTATTTCATTCCTTCACGACAGCACTATCATTGCATCCCTTCGTAATGGTTGTAGAATACTTCGCTTACAAATATAGTTCATTGTGCATTTATTGCCCAGCCCCCGAAATTCGCGTGATAAGCCTCAGGTGGATATGGTATTCGAGATCCTGTCCTATGGCCAGCGCGCAAGGTTGGACCTTCGTATCTTATAGACGGGGACCTCAATTGAGAGCACTTGTGTTTTACCTCGAACTTCCTAAAGCTTCGAAGCCCCCTATCACCTCACTCACCGTCATTCACACTGGTCTGCCGTACGTGTACTCTCATTTAGCTGAGCGAGCGCCCCAGCGAGATCTAACAAACCATCATCCAAATCTCCTTCTTCTCATGCACCTCATAATATCTACCTTCTTAGCACTGTATGATTGTGCTACTATGCTGGTTTCGGAGGTATCGGATACGCACCGCAGCGTGCATGCATATGATTTTGCGACCTCTACACTCCGTCTGAAACTCAATTCAGACGGAACAGCTTCTTGCGATCGTCTCCTAGGACCGACGGCGGTAGCCGGTCACGGACTGAAATAACCGAAAGATTTACCAGTGCAGATCTGCGTAAATCGATAAGGAGGCCTCAGGTCATACAGCCCGTCATCTGCTATCGCACACTTGATCATCATCGTCTGCAGATCCTAGGGACTTGGTCACACGAGTCAACACTGATCCTAGATCTAAAATCCTCATCCGATAGGGCACGAGACATATTCCATTTTCAGGACCATCTGAGACTCTGACTGCGGATGAGTTCCACTGCCGAATCGTCTCGCGGTGGCATGCGCAGCAGCGCTAGCGCTAAAGCACTCGTGTATGCGCGGAACACTCTACAAGCAGCCACTCAGTTGTCATCTATGTTCTCGCCTTTTCCACAGGTGACAGCGTTGTTCCAACTTGCCCAAGACATTATTTCCACTATAGAGGTAATTTATTTCCGACTTGGGTACGCATGATAAGATCTCACATTTTCGCGCCATCTTTTATAGAACACAACGAATGTCGAGGGCGTGTTTGCCAATCTGGCTGCGCAAGTAAGCCGCACCCTGAAATTCATAATCGACACTTTGCACGACAAAGATGCGGAAACTGCCGCTAAACTGGCGAGCGACTTGAAAGAGTTGCAGTGGTGAGTCTCTGGTCCTCCTTTTAGGATTTGTATGTTGATATTTGGCATACCAAGTGTCAGTGTTGACATTCTGAAGCTTGTCGAGACACAGCAGGCTAGGGGCCTCGTAGATCGGTTCCTGTCCTCACGGGCGGACGCTGCTGATGCTGTGCAGTGTTCAAAAGATCTGAAAGATGCCCTAGACTTTTTCGCAGTGAGCTCTAATCATCGGCTGCTCTCTGTGGATGTCACTTATATGCTTGACCACAGCTTCGCAGTGCGGTGCAAATAAGAGCAGGTATACAAGATCTCAAGGACGACATCAGCGATCTCAGGAAATTTATTGGGGATCTGCAAATCAGTCCCACACCACCCAAGAATAGAAATTCCCGAGGGTATAGGCATCAGCGAACTAAATCAGATGTACAGGCCTCTGGGTGGAGAACAAGGAACAACGCTGGCGAACAACAGAAGCGGCAGTCTCCCGCGCTACTAGATCCCCGGGCATCTGGATGGAGGGCGCGAAAACCATCGCAGAAGCAGCAGCCACAGCATCTAGAACCCTCCATACAAAAGGATATGTTGACGGTTCCTGTTATGAAACGTTCAAAAAGTGCGGACGATGCCACAAACCGACAGGGCGACCAAAACTCTCAACAACCGAGGCGGTGGAAGCCACGAGAGAATCGCGAGCCAAAATATTCGTCAGTTCTGAAATTCTGGAACGCTTCCCGAGCATCGGCTGATATATGTCCTAAGGTCGGATGAAAATCACCCTGGCCGTTATCAGAAAAAACCTGCAGACACATATATTCGCAGCAAGACGTTCCTCCGCGCCGCCGATCCGGCTTGATCAAGCTTGCCTCTTCGACCCAATTGGCCCCCATCTACCACACCCACGACTCCGTAATGTCTTCTAGACGCCTATTTCGCGGCCTGGATCCACCCACTAGACGTTCAGTGTACTGACATGTGCGGCACCCTGCACGGATCGGAATGTTGATGGGCACAGTGAGTGTGAATGAGAAGATCAGAAGACAAAGGTGGGAAGATTATACAAAGGGCGCGAGGTCGTCCATCAAGAAACGAACTACAAAATATCAATGTCTCTGTACCTCTGGTCCAGGGTTTGCGCTCATGATTTCTTTGCGTCAGCAGGCGCCGCAAACGCAAACACCGAATTCAAGGACGCCAATGACAATACCCAGCATCAAGTCTTGAGGTGAAAATGGAGGCCCAGGCACCGACGTGTATGCGTATTGCTATCAGTGGAAAGCGCCCAATCACTTACGCAAATACTCTTCAATTCTATATCAGAGTGAGCATATAGAAAGAACTGGAGTTTCAGGAAGATAAAGTTAGAATACAATCGCAAGGAAATAGTGTACATCTCTTGTCTCAGCTTCAAAGAGCATGAGATGATCATGAGAACATGACGACTGGCCGGTGACACAGCGTGCTGCCACAATGCTAAGCGCGAGGTACTGGCTAAGCACTATGCTATGCAAATACCTACGTGAATTCGGGGACAACTAAGCTATACCAAGAAATCGCCAAGAAACGATATAGCGTCCATCGATCAAGGGATGAAATAAAAGAACGCCAAGGCTATAGCTACGGGCGGCTCGTAGTGGACCAAGAAGCCAGGGATCGGATGAGGGTGTCTGCGAGGCGCTAGTAGACACCGCTACGAGGAACGAATACTTGAAGGATGTCTAGGTGAGACTAAGACACCGCACTTCGTTGAAGATTGAACAGCGTTGGCAACTAGTATGCCTCTGTGGGAATGCTGACTATCACAAGTATTACTCCGCCATTGGGTTGATTCGAGTACCAAGTTGTGGGGGTGGGCGGAGAGTCCGCAAAGGGAGCAGCCTACATGATGGATATCTGGCCTATCGGGATCCTGGCGTGTCTCCAGTCCACAAGCATCAAGTCAGGGCGACTCAGATATGAACACGCATGGCAGAACCTGAAGATGAGGGTAGAGGTGTTAACCCATTATGACACATAGGCACAATGATTCGGACCACAGTGCCGGTGCATCATAGGAACGAGAAGCTTCATCGGTTATCTGAATGCACATGCTTGTGTCAAATATTTGAGTCAAATAGGAGGAATATCCATAGGAATAAAATCGAGGCTCCAATTCACGGCCCATTGCCGTAACATCTCGAGAGGGTCGAGTAGACAGACGTCTCAGGCGGAGGAAATATCCGAAGGCAAAAAATTGTTAAGATTTGATACACTTGGCGTGGGTGCCAGGGTGTGCCATGCATCTCTCGACCCGCCAATGTCAAGGCAAAATACATGAATAAGCATCCGAGGAGCACGAATTTGACTATGGCAATGTTTCAGAGACGACAGGAGTTCAGACGGTCGATGACAGATGACAGCTCGCATCTTCGCAATTAGCTAAGCATGCCGAAGGAAAGGCCGAAGAGGTTTTCGCCATGAGCATGACAGGAGACAAGCTCTGAGATGAAGACTCGGCCAAAAGGGAGGGGGGATGAAGTCCAGGGTGCTATCTGCAGAATCTAGTGTGGCCAGTGCCCGCGGAGTGTAAGCAGTCTTTGGGTGCTGACCATCGAGAGCGGATCTGGTTGCTGCTAGGAATGACATTCTCCTTTGCGAGTGAAAGCGTGGTCCAACGGGAATTTAGACTACTGCGACCAATGGGTGGCTCTGTGAATTTCTGACACGAGCAGGCACAAGCTATGCAATTGAGCGCATCGGGAGAGTAGCGGCAAGCTTCGAACATTGCCGAGGAGGGCACATTTGACTGTGGTCACGCCGTATGAATATCAGAAAATGCAGATGACAGTCCAGAAAACAGGGTATCTGTCACTGACAGGTGCCAAATGGATGTAGAGCAGGTCTCAAAATGGATCAGCTAGTCAAAATCAACGGGAAATGACAAGCCTGAGTTGACCTACAATTGTGGGCACTTGCTGGCGTAGGCACACCATCAGGTCGTGGATTGTGCGGTACGTCAACGCGTCAACGTTGTGGCAGGTTGCGCGGCAAAGGTTCGCTGATTGTACCTTGAGAGTTGATCGAAGGCTGCCGTTCTCATTCGTAAATGCCCGTGGCACCGTAGGACATTCCGGTGCTTCGCCATTGTTGCGCAAACGAATTTGAATTTGATTATGGACGTCACCATCTGACACGAGTGTCAAAAGGTGTCAAAATGACTGTGTTAACCGAGGGCCACATCTAACTGGCCGGAGATTCCGCCTCCAGAGCCCAGAGTGGAAAGCAAACTCAGCCCACCGGAGAATTGATATTTCCCTCTCAATCCTGCAACTGATCCTAGCAGTGCACGACCTGCGAGGGTAGATAAGCATGTGATACGAGCAGAGCCACTCACTAGAAGATTGTGCACTTGATTTACGCCGAGCGCGCCAAAAGACCTTAAAACAAGAGGTAACACAGGGATTGTCAAGAAGAAGCCAGCGATGCGTGATGACAAACTCACCCCAATGCAAGTCCGAAGGAAGCGCGCCTTGGTTAGAGCCTCGCAAGGTACGCCACTAGAGTTCCTGTTCTTCTTTTGCTTTGCACGATGCGAAATTGATGCTCAGGGGCAGTAAAAATTCGAGTCTGTCACCGCGCCGTAAGGAAATCTTTCGCCCTTTAGACGTTGCGATCCTAACACGAGGAGAGGGGTGGGCACTGTTGTCAGTTTGATCACAACGTTATGACAAGTGACACAACGAACAGTGCTCGCATAACCGCCCTGAGCATGTTCTTCAGCGGAGAAAAGGAGAGTAGGGAGAGAAACAGCTTGAAGTAACCTATCTCTAAGTTCGCAAGAGCTAAGAACGCGTAAATGGGCAGGGAAGAAACGGGGAAGCAGTAAGGTGCTAAGCAATTCCTCATTTGGAAGTTCCCACAGTGCCCAGCCACCTGGTCGACATTGCTCCTCCTTACCTTTCGTAAGCCACTCGATTCCCAGTCACTTAGCAGAGTCTGTCATTGGCAGCATGTTCATTATGATTCTGACCTGGCTCAATCAAGATTACCCGATGTCTGGACGTAGTGCTCCTAGCCTCCGAGGCTCCAGCGCGTTCAGCATCAAGGGCTTTGCAGAAAATCGAGGCACTGTTTTCCGCATGCAAATTAAATCGCGCGGACAGAACCATATATGAGTCCAGGTGTTTGTATACTTGTCCAAGTCATGTTCTCAGCCGTTTAATTGGGGCATTCTTCCCAAAATTTTCAAAATAATACCCTTTCAATTTCATTTTGACATTGACCGGCTCGGTGGCGGTTGCAGTCCTAGGTCTATTAAAGAAGACCAGCATTCGCATTTCTCTCCTCATTCCTCATTCCGCCGCATCCCATTTCAATCTCCACCCCGGCTCAGTCTCTCAAGCAAAAATGCAAATCACCACTGTCTTCGCTGCTCTCGCTGCTGCTGCTTGTGTTAGCGCCATCGCCACTCCCGAAATCAACGGGGCCCGCCTCGCTCGCGGTGTGACCCCCGAGGCGAATTCTAAGCGCAAGTCTCTACAACATCCTACTTACGTTCTAGTTTATTGATGTTTTTTATTATTTGCAGGCACCGACTCATGCAGCACTCCTCCCCAGTGCAAGGCCCTCCTCGAGTCCTGCTCTAACAACTCTGACTGCTGTGCTGACCTTTGCCTCCTTGGGGTGAGTAACGCGCTCTTTTCTCCCGCGTCTTGGCCTAATCATGCATTCAAAGATCTGCTCCCTACAAATTTAGATGGGATGGTTTTTTAAAATAGGCCACTCGAATTTCTTGATACCCTTTCAAACTTTGGGAATTACGAGTATCTTGATATGTTGACCCTTCGTGAATTGTGATACATTGTAAGTTATTAACGGCGATGGAAATAAATATAGACACGCGCACGACGAGTACAATTTGCCCCAACCCTCCGAGTCTCTTTCTTTCTGGTGGCTCCCACTATCAACGCAACCGGAATACTTGCGTGAATCCGTGACTGTTCAATGGAATCGGCGATACCTGTAAGTTGGATGAACATTGGAATTTCAATTAGCGGGAGCACAAAACCTGTCAATGTCATGCGCCTCTCCCGGTCCGCAGCGCACGGCCGCTTTTTGCAAACTTTTCGCCGTGCCATCAACTCCAAATGACTCCACTCACCAATGCTGCGCCGCCTTGGTCCCGCCACGTCTGCCGATACCCGACGCCTCGTTTTGATGCGCGGTCACGGCGCATCAATATGAGTCGGGATGACAAACACGTGGAATCGGGCGGTGAGTATTTATCAAGACGCGCCGTCGCCAATGCTATTGCTACAGTCAGTCGCGTCCCCACAAGTTGTCCTCTCTTCTTTGAAGTCTCACTACTCTATCTGTACCTCCTAGACCTTCTCGTGAAGATACCTCGCACTCTGCATCAGACGACATTCGAGCCTATCGACCGTACTCTGCACATCCCACTCCAGTGACCTCACAACTCTGCGCACGCACTGCAAGCACTACTCAGCACTTATAAGCCAAGAGTTAAAGTCATGTCACGATCTTCAAGCGAGTCCAGGTCAGTGCCCAAGGTTGCATCCCGGTCGCAATGCATGAACTAAAGTGGAGCATGACGATTCTGTCTGTTTAGTTACCATGATGAAGTTATGAGCGATTGCTCCTCTGGTGGCAGAAGCGAGTCTATGGAAGTCGAAACCGTGGCTGAAGGAGGCAGTGAGTGTACCTCTCCACCTGAGACGAGGGCGTAGCTAAGTGAAATCAGGCCGTCTCACCCAATTCGCGAAACCGAAGATTTCCGACCGGAAATATCATTCATACAAGAGGCAGAAGACAGGCAAGGGCAAGAGCACAGGCAAGAGCACCGGCAAGGGCCGCAACTTTGGCAAGCTATCTCAACTCAAGGACCTGACCCTCGACATCTTATTTGAGGTCCGTATGACTACTCTCCTCAAGTGTATTCGAGGCTGATAGATGTTCAGATAACATCGCACCTTCAACCCTTAGACATTCTAAATCTTTCACGTGTTTCAAAGCAATTTCGAAGAATTTTCGCGAGCAAGAATTCTCTTCATGTATGGGTAGCTGCGAAGCGCAATTTAGTATTGAAATTGCCGGACTGCCCTACGGATCTGAGCGAGCCACAATTTATATCTCTGCTTTTTGAGCACCATTGTCAGGTCTGTGCATCTCTGAAATTCTTCTGCGGAGAATTATTCTCATCTCACGCTTTACTTCCAGGCCTGTGGCAAGAACAGGGCACAAAAGACTGATTATGCACTCAAACTCCGCTTCTGCGGACACTGTTTTGATGAAAAGTATGTTGTCAATATGTTAGCCCGATATCGACCAAGACTGATCTCCACAAGCGTCGTGAAAGGCTCTCAGATCCTCAAGAACTTCCCCAAGAAGACTCCTCACGAAGTCTTCACCCTGGTGCCTCGTTCTTTTCTCAGTACGCCAAAGATCCTCCCAGGCTCGTTTAACAGCCCTTAAACATTCATTAGAATCATCCCAAGTCTTTCAAGGCGGCAAGGGAATCAACAACGGCCGTCCATTTGATAGTGGCGACAACACGCGCTGGAACACATATTATGTTCCAGAAATCACGAGCGTGATCGAGAAGTATCTGAAACTCCAGTCCAATCCCATCGCCCTGGAGTCGTTTGTGACAGCACAGAAAGCGATGGCGTCCCAGATGATGCAGGTCCGCCATTTCTCGGAAATGTCTCTATTACTTGCTGATAAGATATTGTTGCAGGATGCCATCACCTTGTCGAGCTGGGTAAGCAGCAGCCGAAATGACAAAGCGCAAGATGATGCGGAACGCAGGAAGATCCGGCGCGCCAGGCATGTCCGGTTCCCTGCTGCGCTTTCCCGTTGCTCACATTACCTGCAGTATCGAGGAGAAACTTGAAGAGTTGGGATGGGACAGAGCGTTGTTCCCAACGCACTGGAATTGGGAATGGCACCAACTTGTGGAACAGCCTCGCGAGCTTACTCCACGCAGTACGTCTCCCTGTCCGCATTGCCATTCATTGTTACTAAGGTGGTTGATGACAGTCTGGAAAGTCATTCACCCCAAGCTAGAGGTCTTACTCAATAAAGTGATCGCGGACAAGGCACTCAAAGAACTTGAAGCACGGCGCACCCTCCGCAAGAAGGAGCTTGCACCTCTTTGGTCCGTCTATGTGCAGAATAACGCCTTGGATCACCAGTCCCCCATCATCCCGAACTACCGCGATGTGTGCGACTTTCCGCCCGTGCAAAAGGTGCTCTTTGCCGACGAGGGACACACGCCGCTCACGGAGGAACGATGGAACTCTATCGTCGAGTGCCTTCCGGAGCAGATCGAAGCCTTCCGCAAACAGGTGCAGTATACTCTGTTAAACCGCCTCGAGTCTACCCGCGCGCACCGACCATACCTCGGGCAAGAAAGCGAGCTCGATGGGCCCGTGCCCTCAGGCATGCTCGATACCACCCCGCTGAACCACGCATCTGGGTTGTTTATCTGCGAGTCGTGGACTGGGTGCGGGAAGGTCCTGGGTGGCATTGCTGCAATTGCCACCCACCAGGACTTCGACGGCATGCGCTGGAGCACCATATGTGCGACCCTACGCGGGGTACCAGAGGCGAAGTCTGCGGTGACAACGGTATTGAAGGCTGTCGGCCTACCGGAAGATACGTGCCTGGAGACAGTGCAGGATTTGGGGGACACCTTCTTGTGCCTCTGTGGAAACCCAGAGCATCGGGATCCAATGTCGTTCACTTCATTGGTACGTAGCGTTCCTATTGACGGCCACGCAAAGGGCTGACGGTGGGTATAGATGGGACACATCTTCGCTGAGAACAAGTATTATGAGAACGTCATACAAATGAAGTCGTATGTCTATCTTACCTTCATTCTTGGCGCAGTCGTTTGTTGACTGGTTTACGGCTTTGTTGTCAGGATATGGCAATCTACTTTCGACTTTGACAAGGCTGGCATCGACTTTCACAACGACCACTGCTTGACCGATGTAGAACCCTTCGTGGCCCTGCTCCCCAACTCGCCACCACTCAAAGTCGCACCAGAAGACGGCAGTGCTGACGTCCTCGTCAACGACGTGGGTCCCACAGTGGGGAACTGGTCGATGCGGCGGTCCTGCAAGTACTGTTATGCCATTGGTCAGCATAACAACTTCAAACTCGGGACGAGAGAAGAGCTGGATTATCATATGAGAGCGAAGTGAGTCCGTAAATCGTCGTATGTTCGTGCAATGCTGACTGAGTGCATAGGCATCACCGGAACAAGTTCGAGGACAATGATGTATTGCCGATGATTGATTTGGAGCAATGGAAAGCAAGCCTCAGAAAGGGCGCGAGTACTGCTTGAAAGACAACAGCTGGAACGCTTGGACAGTGTTTTGATTAACATCAGTGTATCTATAGGCGAGTTGTAGTTGTAATTTGGAGGACTACATAGGAGCGGGCACTGTGAGACTGGCAATATCATGCGGTGATGCTCGGACCAGTGCTGGCCGCGGCAGAACTTACTTATTGGTTGAACACTTGGCCCGCGCTCGACTATGATAGCGATTCGCATGGCAACAAGACGTTGCCAAAGTGCTCGGTGGTCCACGATGCTCGATGACCTGGCGGCCAGTGTTGGCTAGTGATCTCCAGTGCATGTTGACGCCTCATCCTTTCTCGTTCGCAATCGTTGATGACCAGGGGAATGAAATTTCTTGCCTCGTCTAAAGCCTCCAATCCGAATAGGGTAGTTGATATGGCCATTGCCAGCATGGATGTTGAGGGCCATTCCCACGAGGCATGCAAATGCTGGTTCGGAATGGCAACCGTATACCCTGCCTTCAAAGAAAACCGCCAATAAGGTATGGATGACTTGTATCGTGTTTAGGAGTGATCTCCGCATCTGGGAGAAAGGTTTTCGATGTGTGTACCAAGACGCGTAAAAAGCGCGTTTCTGATGTCGGAATACACACATGCTGGCCACGAGTTATCGCTGAGCGGGCGCCCACGGGTTTGACGCGTCCCAAGTGGCCAGAAAAGGTCTTGGCGATCACTTGGAGGCAATCCTGAAAATTTCAGGCGAGTCGCTTTCAGGGGCATGAGATGCAAGAGCTATTGTGCTCTGATTTGATTGTCCTTCGACTTCTGCTGGCTATGCAAGAGTTGCGAGTACAAGCCTATTGAAGAAGAGATGGGCATGAGGACAACAAGGCTAGGTACATTCTGGCCAAGACAAGACAAACCCGAATTCGAAGCTGTGCCGTGGGAAGCGCGGCACCGGCGGTTTTTGCAGCGCCTTTCCACTGCCCACTGAAGCCTTAGAGCTCTCCTCATTTACTAAATCTTATCCGACCCTGTACTTATCATCCTCCAGTCTGTGCTACCTGCCTCTCTTTGAATTCTCACCACGCAGCGATGGCATCTTCATATCCGGCATATGAGGCGCGGCCATTCTCGCAATATCCCCCATTTGTCAATGCCTCGGTCAATACAATCAACTTGAACAATTCGACCACCACGCTCAATCAACCAATGAACAGTGGTGTGCGATTGACCAGGACGCCAAGTCCAACCCCCAGTGAGCAGGAGGAGCTGTTGGCGAATGGCTTCAATGTGCAGAAGTTTCTGAATTGGAGATTTTGGGTCAGGAAAGAGTGGTTATGTGCGTGTTCACGTTGCTCTCCGCATTTTCCATACTGAATGATATGCAGGGTACTATATTATTGGAGGTATTATATTGGTGCTCACTGTCCTGATCGCGGTGGAAGACAAGCAGATTGTCAAATGGTTAACACCTGCTGCAAATTGGATGAAAAAGTAAGCAACCGGACTCAGCTCTGGGCTTCAGACCTTGACTCTACACAGTCTCAAATACGGATGGCTCATACCAATTGCCATATTCTTCGTTATATCGTTTCCTCCAGTAAGTATTGACACAAGCTCGTTTAACGCCGCTAATCGGCTATGCATCAGCTATTCGGTCACGAAATCGTTGCAATTCTCTGCGGTGTCGTTTGGGGCTTGTGGATAGGCTTCGCCATCGTCTCAGCGGGCACTTTCATCGGCGAGCTCGGGAATTATTAGTACGTTTCAGCCACCCGCGCCCCACTCCCGTCCCGCCCACCCGCTT
>JACXVL010000071.1:75692-242979 GCA_014898675.1 Athelia sp. TMB | reverse complement strand
AATCCCATACCTCACGGACCTTGGGATATCATTTCGATCGACTTGATCACTCAGTTGCCAGAATCAGATGGATTCAACGCTATTTGTGTTGTAGTGGACAGGCTCACAAAGAGAGCACACTTCTTCCCTATCACCAATGAGTTCTCGGCCAAGGATCTTGCACGCCTTCTATATGAGAGGGTTTGGACCCTTCATGGGTTGCCATTGCAGATTATCTCAGACCGAGGTGTACAATTTGCAGCAGAAATATTCCAGGAATAGTGTAAACTGCTAGGGATCAAATCCAATATGTCCACCGCCTATCACCCTCAAACGGATGGTCAAACTGAGCGAGTCAATCAAACACTTGAGTAGTACCTGCGTTGCTACATTGATGAACTCAAAGACAATTGGGCACCACTTCTTAGCTCAGCCGAGTTTGCTTATAGTAATGCAGCTCATGAAGGAACGAAGAATTCACCCTTCTTCCTTGAATATGGTCGACACCCTAGAGCAGGTCCTATGCTCACCAAAGAAGCAACACGGTCTGAAGACATGGATGACATTATGTGGAATCACATACAGGCACAGGAGCAAGCTAAAGCAGCTTTGGAGCTTGCTGCGGAACGAATAAAGTGGTACTACGACATCTACATTCAGAGAGAAGTCCCCTTCAAGGAAGGAGATATGGTTATGCTTGATCTTCGTGACTGGCAGAAATCTGAACACAAACTCTCTCCAAGATACTATGGACTGTTCAAAATCATTGAACAGCTGTCTCCGGTTACATTCAAACTGGAATGGCCTCCACATCTACACCAAATCCACCCAGTGTTCCATGCTAGCAAGCTCGTTTCCTACAACTCACCAGAGTTTGAAGGCCAGAAATACACACTTCCTGAGCTGGATATCATCGATGGAGAGGAAGAATTTGAAGTTGAGAAAATCTTACAATCTCGACACACTGGTCAAACGAAGAAACTTCAGTACTATGTACGATGGAAGGGTTACGGTCGCAACAACGACTCTTGGGAACCTTATGAAAACCTCACCCATGCACAAGATGCAATCAAAGAGTTTTATGCCGCCCACCCAAAAGCTATTAGAACGCTTTCAGCGGCCATTTATTGTATGGCTTCCGAGACTTAACCTTTGTTCGGAGTTCAAAGCTTGAAGAGGGGGTAATGTCACAAATTTCCATTTTCCTTATATTTTTACACTATTTTATATCACACTCTATCGCATACAGCGTAGACGTATTCTCATCGCGGTCTCAGTTACATACTTCAACCATGGGAACCTGTACAGTTCACATACTAGTCCACCATCAGATCTATTGATCATTAGATTAGATACCTCAGTTATACCTTGGGGATCATGGATCAATCAAGGAGATACTCTGCATCATACTCGTGTCGTATCTTGGTCACTTGACGCTTCCGCATGGGCATTAGATAGCAGGGATTATTGCCATTGGTCCAGCTCTTGATATGAGCACACGCTGTCGCAGTTATTCCATTTGGACACATAGGATATAGCGCATAGCATCATGTATATATAGAGGCACGACTGCAGGGAGATTCCCCAGTCTAATTCACTTCGTTAAAGACTAAGGTCTCAGCTCTCTCAAGCAGTCTTGATCTATCTCTATCACTATCGATCTATTCACACCCTTTGTCCGATTATATTTTGGTGAGTAACTAGCAGAGACTGTTACATCTGCTTTCTGGTACGGCGTTAAAGGCAGTCGTCGCTTATGTGACCGAATACATAACCAAGGTTGGATTAAAGACATATGGAGTGTTAGACGCTATAAAATCTGTTGTGGATAAGAACACTGTTATGATCGGAGGGGGCGCGACTGAGCACGAAAAAAGCTGAAAGCTGATGACGCAGGTTGTTAATTCATTGACGAGCAAATCGGAGATCGGCGGACCCATGGCCGCTATGTACCTTCTCGAAAATCCAGACCATTATACGAGCCACGAATTCAGGCCGTGTTATTGGAAACACTACGTGAGGGAGGCTAGACGCGTATGGGAGGATCAAAGGGTTGAGGCGGATGAAGACGTTGAAGCTCTGGATGAGGACGACAAGAAGGTGGTGCTCGGTAAGCAAGGAGGCGAGTACATCGGACTGTCCAGAGTTGACGACTATGTCATGCGACCAGAGGTGTATCAAGACGTTCCATTGTATCAATGAATAAGATTGGCTAGTAAAGAGAAGCTTCCGGCAACCAAGAAGAAGAATAAGGAGAGCCTCGTCGATTGCGATGATTCAGATAAAGACTCGAGCTCCGACAGTGACTCCGAAACGGTGGCGGGCGAGCGAAGATACGCATCGTCACCTGTTGAGGCTGACAATAAAGGCATGCTGTTTATGGTCGGACATCCTCAATATAAAACTCATTGCGTAATCATGGCTAAGGATGACGGTTTGCTGGTGCCTAACTTCATAGGCGGTAATCTGCCTCGTAGCGACAAAGGAGACAGGGAATCATACTGTGCTACTATGTTGACCCTTTTCAAGCCATGGCGGTCAGGTAATGATCTCAAAATCGAAGGGCAGACATGGGACGACACATTTAACATGCACGAGTTCTCGGATAGTGCCAAAGACAAGATGAAATATTTCCACGTCAAGTACGAATGCGCAGATGCCAGAGATGACTTTCACGCGCAGCGCAAAGCCGCTGAGAATGGTGGCGATTTTCATTGGTTCGCGAGTAGAGATGATGAAGGTGGAGATGTCGACGATTCGTATGATACAGGCATAGACCAAGAGCTGTTGGAGATCTTCGACATCGAGAGCCACGACAGCATCAAGTACTGGATGAAAATGAAACGCCACATCGATGAGATAAAGACCATAATGCTGTCTGCAGGTTGGTTTGACAATTGTGTTGACGGAAAGCCAGAATGCGCTGCATTACCCCATGTACCGTATAAAACAAATTCGCCAGGGAGATGGCAGAACATTGTCAAAGAAAAGAGGCAATCAATCATAGTAAACAGAAGAAAAAATATACCCACGTCAGGGCATACGCGAAAAAAAAAAAAAACCGACCAATTGGCATGGAGGCTGGTGAGGCAAAAATTGTAGGCAAGGAGTTTCTGAGCAAGAAGTTCAAGGCGGCTCTTGGATCCCATCAGGAATTGACGGATAGGATTGTAGCGGAACAGAGCTTAAACAAGGAACAAGAGAGGGCATTTCGGATTGTCGCAAATCATGCTTCTGACCCAACCGCTGACAGATTGCAGATGTATCTGGGCGGCATGGGAGGCACTGGAAAATCGACTGTGATCAAGGCACTGATCAAATTTTTCCAAGCGAGGAACGAAGCTCACCGGTTTATCATAGTAGCGCCTACCGGAGCTGCAGCGGCTCTGTTGAACGGATCTACTTACCACTCTGTATTTGGTATAAACGACAGAAACGACGATAACAAAGGTTCCCAGATCAAGCAAGTCGCACAGATAAGATCCCAGTTGGAAGGTGTAGAGTACGTGTTCTTGGATGAAGTTTCTATGCTGGGTTGCAGGAGCATGTACGGAATATCGGCCGCTGCTGCAAGGGCGTTGTCAGTTCCAGAAGAAGCTTTCGGAGGACTGAATATGATATTTGCGGGCGATTTTGCCCAGTTGGCACCGGTGAAAGCTCAGGCATTGTACAGTGGCTTTGTGGGAACGAAGATAAACTCGGCGATGACAGTTAAGGACCAAGAAGAAGCCATCGGGAAGGCGCTATGGCATCAAACAACTACAGTTGTAATACTGAGAGAGAATATGCGGCAAAGGTCGCAAAGCGTCAACGACAGTCGGCTAAGGACAGCTCTGGAGAATATGAGGTACAAGTCTTGTACTGATGCCGATGTGGCTTACCTCAGAAGCAGGATAGCCGGAAGGGGCCCAAACAAGCCTAAGTTGGCGCAGAAGAGGTTCCGAAACGTGTCGGTTATCACAGCTAGAAATATCCAAAAAGATCACATAAACGCAATGGGTGCTCAGAGATACGCTGTTGAAAACGGCATGGAAGTCACTACTTTTTATTCCAGCGATGTATTCAAGTCACAGGACGTGGACTTAACGACCAAGCAGGGAAGAAAGACGGCAAACCGGGTGAATGACGCAAAACGCAGGTCGAAGAACATACCATTGGAGAGGCAACATGACATTTGGGACATTCTACCAAGTCAGTCTGATCACGTGCCCGGTAAGTTGTCCTTGTGCGCAGGTATGCCTGTCATGATAAGATATAATGAAGCCACAGAGTGCTGTATAACCAAAGGAGCAGAGGCTACGGTTGTTGGCTGGGATAGTACGCAGGAAGCGCACGGGATGCCAATGCTGGACACCCTGTTTGTGTTATTGAAAAACCCCCCAAACACTGTTACTATTGACGGTCTACCCGATAACGTGGTACCGATTTCCAGAAGGCAAGGAGACATTGTGTGCACTCTGAATAATGGCGAAAAACTGGCTATAAGCCGATCTCAAGTGCCAATATTAATTAATTTCGCCATGACAGACTACTCTTCGCAAGGTCGCACCAGGCCAGATAATCCAGTCGATTTGCAGAATTGCCGTACTCATATGTCCTATTATACAGCTTTGTCGAGATCAGCCACGTCTGAAGGCACAATAATCGTCCAGGGTTTCGACGCTCAGCATATACAGGGAGGCGCTAGCGGTTATTTGAGACAAGAATTTCGTGAATTGGAATTGCTGGATGAAATAACCAAACAAAGATATGAGGGGACACTACCCGTTGACTTTGTTGCGGAAACAAGGAATGTGCTGATTAAACGTTTCAGGGAGTTGAGAGGTGAAAGCTATATGCCGCCTGCTACTCACAAATCGATCATGTGGTCTCCGCGCAATCCGTATAGAATAGCGGCGGCGCCTGCGACCTCCCAGTGGCAATTTTCGGCGAAAGGTAAACATGTAGCAAAGTCCAAAGTATCTAGAAAGGCGCATGTGGCTGCTGTTTTCGTACCTGCGATAGGCAGTACTCCTTGTGACAAAAGTCAGTATTTATGTCAAAAGAGGAAGGCGGGGATATCAAAAGACTCCCTAATAGCAGCTAAGAAACGACGCACCAGTACAGAGCGCGAAGACGACACATCGACATCTAGCCCCGTGGGGTTCGCATGGGATGTTGATAATTGGAGCTGCTGCTACGATTCGTTACTCTGCATCTTGCTAAACGTGTGGATGGATAAACCAACGTTGTGGACCACCGCGTACAGGGCAATGAGCGCCGAGATGAGAATATTGTCGACGGGATTCAGAGATTACAATAATGACGTGATAGACGTGGAGACTGCGTGTGACAGATTGAGGAGGGCGGTTAACGCAAAAGATCCTGAGGCTTTCCCCTACGGAGAGATGGGAAGTCAGATACATGTGCTCACGGACACTTTGGGTGTAGCACACATGCAAAAGCAGCTGCTGGTTTCATATTGCAGGGATTGTGGCACAGAGAACAGCACAGAGACGGCGGCAAAATACTGCATAGACTGCCCCGACAACAGTTTGGCATCCACGCAAGCCTTCTTGGATGTGCACATGCTGCAGAGTTCTGACACAAATTGTGAAGGATGCGCGAAACCAATATACAGAGAAATACGATTTAGAGATACAGCAGACCTGATATTTTGTAATTTAGGCGGTGTTGATTTGCCGGTCAACAAATTGATCAGGATACAAGGGAAGGCTAGGGCAAGAGTACTGAGCCTTCGGGGTGTCGTGTACTCAGATGGCAAGCATTATACTTCAAGAGTAATAGATTCGGAAGGAGGTGTGTGGTTTAATGATAGTATGGTGACGAGAGGGACCTGCGTACCTGACGGCAGGCTTTCAGACATGAAAGATAAAGATTTGGCCAAACGGGAAGGATCGTGGGCAGTGGTAGCCGTGTACGCTAAGGGGAATAAGACATAAGGCAGAGCGCCTGTGATATTACATAATGTATAGTCCCTGACCTTGCCTGACTGGGACCCCGTAGTGGACTCGTACCGCCGTTTAACGGCCATCCAGACCAAGTCCTCCCTTTCATCCATCCATCCATAGCCAGCCATCCATCCATCCATCCCTTCATCCTTTCATCCAGCCGTCCGCTCCGCAACCTCCGCAGCCTCTCCAATATATGCTTGCATGCTGTTCAAACCACTGAACTGATCATCATCGGCAAGCCCTGCTGCGGCACAGCGTCCAACGCCTGGCCGGGCCCGGGCCCGCCGCCCTCGTGCATTCCGCGGCATCCCACCGCTCTCGGAGACGCCCCTCTCCACAAACAGCTAAATAATTTGCTAGATCAATACAGTAAGCTCTATTTTAATCTTTCTGTACACTGCACGCTGCTGTTGAGTGCGCCACGGCGAGGATCACACAGTTCCGGGGAGGGGCGCCACATCAGCACATATTCCACATCGCATTTGTGGACGTTGGCGCGCAGCCACTAATACACGAATGAGGGAGCGGGCTGCTGGGCGGGCTCTTTCCCTCCGCCGTCATGCACGGCTAGGGCATGTGAGGTCAGTGTGTTATAGTACATCTTGCATAGATCAACCATCCTTGTTGGTAGCAGGAGCCCCTGGACCTAAAGATACCTGGAGCGACATGTAGATGTATTGATATAGTGTATATACAGCTAATACGACGAAATTGACGAATCTTAGTTGCTCAAATCTAAGCATTGCGGCGGTAGCGGGTCGCGCCACATCCCGACGCACCCCAACGATCCAGCCTCGCGTCGGCCACCAAAAACAATCGGATGGTTCGCATTGGGTATAGACGTGCTTACCAGTCACCTGCAGCCTGTTTCTGCGGTCCCGCATACATTCGTATTACTTTGGCGTTGACGGAAGGGCTCTTAGCCGTCAGGCGGCCAACATTGCAGTACGGGACCTGAAACAATGTATGCATCTTTGCAAACCTGGCATCCAAAAATTGATCCACCAGGGAAAGGGTCAGTCAAATTATACAGGCAAGTTGGGGCAAGAATACAGAGTGTATTGAGCATTTTTGTAGAATTATTGAACGGAGAAGGCACCCATAATTAAATATCTCATATGGTGCAAATCGTTATTCGTGCTGTGATTGGTTGGCTCGATGTGCCTTGATTATCTTCGATCGGCTAATTACATCCCCGATTTGGCTATGTCTTCTCTTCTGTTCGTCTTCTCTGCTTCTCTGCTTGCCCCGCCGATCTCGTCATTGCTCGTGATTGTCTTAAACGGGAAGAGCGCTTCCAGTTCAAGTATGTCACCTAATAGTAGGTACTGACTTATTACATATGCCCCTTGCTGCCGACCTAAGTTGGGTGCACACTAGGTCACTGGCACTCTGCTCTTTGCTCACTGCGCGTTACTACATCTTGGCAATCTGTGATATTTGAGCCTGAGTGCTATATCTAAGATATTTCTTAAACCATCTTGAGGTTCATGTCAACTGTGATATCCATCATCCCCCATGTAACTTCCAGCGCCACCATCCGGTAGATGCAAATGGTTCTGGCAAATACTGAGCTGGCAGTCCCATCGCATATACCCACCCAATAATTATCCCAGAGCACGCACAGAGCAACGGGATGGTAATGAGCCGCCCATTACAGCTATTAATCCATTTAATATGACAAAATCATCTGTGCTAATCTACGCCTATATTATATGACTGCACTCTAATCATAACCTAAACCATTTACATCCACAAGATGGTTCGAAATAAGGTTCAGGGATGATTCACATACTGAATGCGGATTTTGGTAAGAAAGAAGTCGGATGGAAAGGTCTCTGAGACCCTCAGTTAGGTACACATCAACGGGTCTCAGAGACCTTTCATCCATCTCAGAAGACCTGCCAAGGGTGCTTCGTGCCGTCAAATTGACGTTTTTCGTGAGAACTTTCTGTTTTGAGTGGCGCTGCGCGCGGCCAGTGGTAAAGCACATTGGGTAGGCTCTACCGTCATCGTCCCGCTCAAATTCCCTCAAATAAAAGTATCAGTATAGTCTATGTATACATACCATTGCGCTACATAAAAAAAATTAGGCCTTACAGCGGCTTGTGGCCAGTGAACGAGCCCAAACGCGCCTCCCAAGCCATTTCCGCGACTCCGCCACACGTCGCGTGCCCGTCGGCACCTTTCCGGAACGTCAATTTGACCCTTCGCAGCTCTATTCTCACGCTCTCGCAGAAACCAGAAACCTTCAGATAGTCAGATACCTAGTCAGTGCTTGGAAGATATTGATTTGTTGCTTTCGGAATGCACCAACCCCAACTATTTTAAGGCTCTTATACGCCGTTTCACAGTTTCACAGACAGTGACTAAGCAAATTTCGGTCCTGGCCGCGGCTGCCAGCCATCCTCACGTTTTCCTCATGGACGGCGAGTCGTGCCAGGACCTAGGTTCTAATGCACCCTGTAGACCCATATATCCCAGCGACCACAATGACCGATTATATTCGTCGACTCGTATCTGGAAACAAAGCACGCTTTAAAGATGAAAGATTGCATCTCGAGTTAGGTATACCATCATGCCCGTCTGGACTCTGCCATGGCATTTTCTAACCCGCGCTGGCAAGATCTGGTATATCTGACCGATCAGGTCATCGTCATGGGCTACCCAGCTACAGGAATTGAGGGCCTTTATAGAAACCGCCGCGAAGATGTGCAGAAATTCTTGAACCGCCGTCACGGAAAAAACTTTTGGGTATTCAACTTTTGCCCAGTGCAGGAGAACTCGTATCCTGCGAGCGTATTCGGTGGGAGGGTCAGCAGGTACCCGTTTCCCGACCACCAGTGCGTTTCCAATTTGTGATCCTACCAGATTCCATTAGACCGACTATGGGATCAGTACTCCTCCGCTGGCGATACTGCCCCTAGCGGCACGGGAAATGCGCGCGTGGCTTCAGGGCTCATCTGAACGTGTCATAGTACTTCATTGCAAAGGTGTCTTTACCTTCGTCTACATAAAATCTTGAATCTGCAAATGATTACCTTCTTTCAGCTGGCAAAGGTCGATCAGGTACCCTTGCTTGTGCATACCTCCTTTCTCTTGAAGATGCACCCAGGCCGCCCAGTCTTGAACGCAACTATAATGCCCAAGAATGGGCGCGTGTCCGCGCAGACAGACTGATGCAGGCCATGCTCACCGACCGTGCCGGAGAAGATCTGAGCGATATAAAACCAGATGGGATCCCCGCCACACCTGCCACACCCGCTTCAGAGGATGTGTTTCATTCTAGTCATGCACCATCAATCACGGACACCCTCGAAACAATATTCTCGCCACAACACATTCTATCATCTCAACATTTATTCACACCCCCTCCGCCGACTACGTCTTTCTCCGGACCACTCAAGAATGTCCTAGACCTCCATACATCACGGCGGATGAAAACAACTTCGCCCTCCCTAAAGTTGAAGCATGGTGTGAGCATTCCCAGCCAGAGGAGGTGGCTTTATTATTGGACCTTGCTTATGGCGAGACAAGGCCCCGAGGACTTCTGGCCCTCACTGTCCGATTACAAAGCAGATGCCCCGACGCCCAAGGTGCGCATCACGCAGATTCGGATCCGCATGCGCGAGATCGCAGGGGTTAAGATGGGCCTTGCACGTGCAGCGAACCTCGTTCTCGAGCGCACGGGGAAGGCGCACTCGCAGGCGGACGGGCAGGGGCATGTGTGGGCTTCAATCGCGAGATATGACGATGACCTGTTCGAGACGTTGGAAGGATGGGAGCGACAGACGAGGGGAGAGGGTGGGGCTATGGGGAGGCGGAAGTCCGGGTGGGAGGCTAGGGGAGGCGGAGGCAGCGGGGAATTGAGAGGAATATTTGAGGGTGAGATGTGGGATAAGGGGAAGATGGTGCGGAGCTTTGCGAGGATGGGGACGGTTGGCGAGTCTGCGGTGCATCGGGAGCATGTAGAAAAGGTAATCTCTCATAGCCCTTGTCCATCTTCACCAGGACTGATAACGAGTACAGGATGGAAAGGATGAGAAGATAACGGCGTACAACCTCACAGCCCTCACCGACGACAAGTGGAGTAGCATCCGCGGCGGTATAGATATGGCTAAAGTGGACGGCGTAGGCTATGTTAACGGATCGGTGCCATCTGAAACGAATTCTATCGCAGATGCGACCGCTACCCAAGCCTCCGGCGACAACGCCGAAGCAGGTGTGCTAGTTGATTCGAATCGTGAAGTGCGCGTGAAGCTGTACATGGGGAAGGTCCGTCCCAATAATCAACCGCTGGGTCAGGGCTAACAATTTCAATTTACCTCTTGCTGAAACAGCTATTCATGGGCTGGATATGGTTTATTCCTACTTTTCACATCCCCTCCAACTTCATTCCAACTCCACAAAAGTTCCTTCTCGCCCGCAAAGAGATTGATTTTCATGTCGGTATCGGCGCCGCGCTCGTTGATGTGGAGATTATCATGTCTCCTCTCGAAGATTGCGAAGAGATCATTCAACTACCCGCGATACAGATGAATGAAGATGGAGACGGGAGGAGTGAGCCTGCGGGATTCGCTGCGGCGACTGTGCAGGCTGTGACGGCCGCTGCAAGGCCGGGGGGAACTATCAATGTGAGACAGGCCGCTGAAGTTGACTGAGCATTAGATGACGCAGGTTTCCGAAATCGATAGTCTGTACGAGGTGGGCGGGCATAACTAAGGTTCCACCAATATAAAGCTCCCGTGCTTATGTGTGCAATGACATGCATTTCAGTTTGTGACTTGAAGGAAATGTAGCAAGCTACCAAACCTTGATCTCCGGTTAAAGTGAGCTTGTATCTCCTGCCTTCCCCACGTAGCACTCAGCACATGCTTCAGTTTTCTTGTAGTTCAAATTGTAATTAATCATTGACTTTAGTAGTTCAAAGCACGTCAGATAATAAACTCAGAGGTTGTACTCGTGTAGGTTTGGTTTGGGTATGATTCGGCTGGCTCCTGCGGTTTTTTTAAGGAGCTTGAAATGCAATAAAGGAAGTAACGGTGTGAATGCAGAGAGTACGATGTCGACTTTTGAAATGTCGAGATGTGGCGCGAGCGGCGAGTTGCAGAGGTTGCCAAAATGTTTGTCAGCCAGATTCTACTTTCGCGCTCTGAATCATTTCTCGCACCCTTCTAGCAGTCACAGCAATCGAACATATAAAATATCGCATGTGAACATCTAACAACAGGAAATTCATGGCTAAGATATTTTTTGGAGTGGCTGAAAGCCATGTATAGGCACATTCCCCTAACCCCTGAACCCCTCCTGTTGAGGACAGATCGTCACACGCTGGCAGAAACGGCAGAGTCACATGTTAATTTCCAGATTGCAGACCTAGGTAAAGCAAGGTGACGATTTGAATCCTTCTCACTCAATCCTCATTGCAGGCTACTGCAGACATGCCTAAGCACTTAGAACGATTCTTCCTTTCAATATGGGAAAAGTTCAAGCGAGATGACAAGGCTAAGTGAGTTGCATTTTACGATGTAATGGCAGTAAACTGTATCAGTTGATGCCTGTGCGTGCTGCGTCGATAGCCTGAGCACATGCCCGCTGCAATCACTCCCGTGGGACTCATGGGAACTGGATCACAAATTCTTCAAGGCTCTTTCCCAATGGACTTTGACGCATCCAGACTCGACTCTTGATAAGATTCTGGATGATGTCTGCGCGGCGCTGGAGAGTGGCACCAGTAACAGCGTAATGCAGCTCATCCCTGACAGTCCGTTTCCCGCTCGCAGTCTTATACAGGCATTGACTTATGTTTTGCGATTGGGGATTGTACGTGATCAATATATACGTTTAGAAATGGGGTGATTGAATATTTTTGCAGACCATATCGACCGCGAAAGTGGCAGTTCAAAAATTTTCGAAAGAGATTGTACGATGGGTTAGTCAAGTGCATGCTTCCTTCTCGGGACGGCAGGGAGGACGATTTGAGCGTTCCACGAAGAAAAATCTGACACAGATCAGGTAATGGCATATACAAAGATATCGGGCATCTGTTTGACCATGACTTGATTGTAGAACTCTGATCGACGAGATTTGCAATTGGGCAACAGCTAGATTGGTGGGTGGAAAATCTTGTTGTCCCTCGCTCCAAACAAAATATACTTTTTTAGAACGATGGTCGGTGGTCGAGCATCAGGCATGGGCTCAGTATCCCAAAGGAGATAGAGGAATTTCAGACTCGAATTACCGATGCTAGGGCCTTGTTTTTGGTGCGTACTCTAAATCTCGATGTAAATTGCTGCGCTAAACGTTCTCAGGATCTTTCTGTCATCGAGACAGCAAAAGGAATGGACAAGATTCTCGAGGAAATTGAGTGCGTCCGGCGCATCCAGCAAGATCAACTGGTGTGTAGACCCGAATCTATACACTCAATCGTTTTATACTTATCTACGCATTTAACAGCAAGGGATACATGATAAGCTGGACGCACAAGATGAGGCCAGGGCACAAGAGGAGCAGGCCAGGGCGCGAAAAGAGTTTCTAACGCGGATGTTGATCACGGTGGCCAATCCGAGCTATATCCACCAGGGTAAACTTCCCTGCGATGAAGACACTCGAGCTGAGATCTTGACGGAAATTAAGGAATGGATCAAGGATAACTCCAACACGAGTCAGGGCTTCCTTTGGCTCTCAGGTGACCCAGGCTCAGGAAAATCCGCAATCACTGCTTCAATTGCTCGAGACTGCGATAACGACGGCACACTTTGGGCGCAATTCTTCATCAATCGGAATAGCGTGGAGACCACAGACCCGAATTTGTATTTCCCGTCTATTGCGCGTCAGTTCATCGATCATTCCTCGCATCCTGATGTCGCGACCTTTCTCCACGATGCTATCAAAAACCGGCCAATGCTCGTGGACGAGATATCAAGTGTGCAGGTGTCCAAGCTCTTCGTAGATGTCCTTGAACTGGCATGCCGAGTGGATCCCTCAAAGCCTGTAGTGGTCGTAATAGATGGCTTGGACGAGACTAGTCATTCCAAATTAGCAGACACCGCGGAGATTTTTTCGCAGATATTCAAGAGCTTGTCTGGCCGCAATGCCAAGGTTCTTATCTCCAGTCGGACGGACGATGACATTCGGAGGCCATTTGCCAGTATGATGCATGCTGAACACGTCAAGCATATTCACCTCGACACGTCCGCACCTGCATCAATTCGGGACGTCTCCATTTACTTGGCCAGACGAATTGGCGACATAGTTGAGCGTCATGACCTTAATTGGGCGCATTGGCCTGGGCAGTCGCGAATGGAGATGCTGTGTGACCGGGCGTCGGGATTGTTTATATGGGCGGTGACGGTGACCAAGTTTTTCCAGGATCAGATTGGCCTTCTGGGCACAGAATGCTTGGACGACCTCCTTGACACATTCAGCCACAAAGGAATGGGCGATATCAATGCACTATACAGTGTCATTCTCCAGATCGCGTACAGAAATGTTGACGAGCCTTGGATCTTTGAAACCTTTCGCCGCATTATTGGATGCATTGTAACCATTCAAAAACCCTTAGCCATTGCGACAATCTCAAGTCTCCTTGACTTGCGCCGAAACCCCACTGCCAGACCTGTGGACATTGTCAACTTTTGCCGCAGGCTCAGGACTGTCTTGGTTTCTGGGGTCGATGCAATTACCGGTGAAACCATCCCTCGCCTTCATAAATCTTTCTTCGAATTTATAACTAGCACAATCGACACAAGGTTCCGTGTTAATCTTCGATACTCAAACAGTGAACTCGCTTTTAAAAGCATCCGGCAGCTCATAGCACTTGCACATGAGCATAGTATCAACCAAATTGCATTGGATGGCTCGCGTAAACTACGCTATGCAATGCAGTTCTGGGCAGCCCATCTCCGAGCCGCAGCCAATTTTAGTCATGGCCTCTGCCTGGTAAGCGATGATCCCGATCCCACCGAAGACAAACTTGAAAATCTGCTTCACCTGACGGATGGCACCCACATCAATCCCATCAGCATACTGATCTCGTCCAAACGGACCGTGATATCATCGGGGAAACAGTTATGGGGCCGGCAGCAAAAGGCACAGCCACTACTTTTCTCGCCCAACGCTGCACCCACCAATTGCAATTGTCTTGCATTTGCCTTCTCACCCGACGGGCAAACAGCTGCTTTCAGTGTTGGCCGCAGCATTTATGTTTGGGAAGTTCGCACAGGTCATACTATGCTGCCATGGAAGGGGCATACTACACCCGCAGGAGCTCTCGCATTCTCACCAGATGGTAAACGTCTTGTCTCTGGCGGAAGTGATGGTACCCTCATAGTCTGGGATACGCAACGGGGGGACAAGCTTATCAAGCAACATTGGGATGGATACATCACCAGCGTGGCATTCTCTCCGGATGGGTTCGTTATATGTGATCGTTCGACCATAAATCTTTGCAATCACACCCTCGACCTAAAAGCAAAGCTTACGTCCATACCGCACTCGGGTGCTGTTGCATTGTCCCCTGATGGCGAAATAGTTGTGTTTGCAGAAGTATGGAAGGTCTGTGTTTGGAACCTAAAGAATGGAACTCAACTGCACTCGCTGCAGCTGAGCCAAAAAGCAAGCCGTGCTGCCTTTACAGTCTTCTCGCCCCTCGGAAGGCACTTCGTCTCCTTTGATACCACAAACATATTTCTTTGGGATGCGGAAACTGGCGCCCTCGTCAGGGAGTTTGAGCGTACAGAAGAGCTCATGGAGCCCAAAGCCCACATACGTCGAGCCGCGTTCTCCCCTGACGGGAACGTCCTTGTTGGGGTCAACAGTGATTGTGTTTGCCTTTGGAATGTGCGCACCGGCCTACTTGTGAGCAAGCGGTTTCCAAACTTGAATGATGGTGCGGAGGATGCAGCTTACGCAGTCGCATTTACACTGGATGGGAAGCATATTATGAGTGGCGGCATGAATGGTGCAGTTAGAATGTGGGAGGTACCGCCGTATACTGTAAATGCCACCAGCATTTCGTCGACAGTCATCACGTCAAGCACTATACTCTCTGCTTCGTTTGAAGATAACATCATTCGACATTGGGACGTCGATAGCTTTCTTCCGTTGGATGTTTCTCTTGTCGGCAACACCTCTCAAGGATTCAGCATCCTCGCCATATCATCTGACGAGCGCCGAATTGCTGCTCTGAGCACCGCACATCTCGTCAGTCTCTGGGATGCTGGCACTCGCGAACTTGTCTGCCCTCCCATGACACCAAGTATCCAGGGAGTGTATTCGTCACTTTCTCTCTTGTTTTCGTTAGACAATTTGCGTCTCACTCTTGCTTCTCCGGATCAAGCATCGTGCTCTTGGAGCGCAATGGATGGCTCCCCGCTGTCAACGCCACAATCTTTCTCTGTTCCTGCGATGGAAACCGAGCCAGAGGAAGAATGGTTTGACTTTGAAAATGGGTGGGGCGGTCCCCGGGATAGTCGCAGCAGCCCGAACATGCGTTTTCGTCGGTTCCACGGAGAAGGCGATTTATGGGCGTGCGCGGATGAAATGCTCATTAGGAGCAATGGGGCTGGCTCCCTCACCATTCTGCCTCTGAACAAGGTCGCTCTAGCCAGTGCCAGTAGTGCTGTAAAGTTTCAGAGTCAGTAAATTTGTCACCTGACACAGTTCACCGTGGAATAGGCGTTGGTGGTGGTAGGCGAGCACGAGTGATCGAGGGAGATGAGATATCCAGGGTAGATGGTGGTGGCAGGAAGGAAAACCAGACGATACTCAGAAAACCTAAGGGTATTGATGACCAATCGGCGAGTGCGACAGAAGGACATTCAAGGAATCTTTCACATAGTAAACACTCTTGAAGAATAGAAGACAGTGGCCCGAGCGAGGATCTTAGCATGGGACTCGGCATGGGAGGTGTATTAACACAAAAAATGCGGTTCAAGTGACTCTTGCTCAGAACATTTGCGCTCTGGTCCTCTGAATGCGGAGCTTTGTGGGTTCGTCTTTCAATGAGCTGCCAGTGAATGAAATGAGTGTGCCATAATCAACAAATTTTACAAAGTACTGTACTAATACGACTTGATGCGATAAAACACCTAGTGCCACGAGTTAGTAGAATGCTGTATCCGTCAGTACATGTTCATTGACGTTTTTTCGACCCGAAACATCTGCCTGAACCTAAACATGGGAGACCCGAATGAGCCGATGCATGTATGGATGGGACCCGTGGGAGGGCCATCGCAGCCGTTCCGTTATACCCCTACAAACGCGCCACACGCGTGACATTATATCTCTCTCGGCTCATTGGGGAGGGGGGAATTTAAATTAAGGAACGAGCCCCACGGTGCCTGTCCTATCACAATCCCCAATAGTGGTGATTTTTGGACTGTCGGTTAGTACTTAAAATATATATTCTGCGCTTCTGATGATGAGCTTGACGGCCCTTTTCGTGATCTTATAAATCATATTTGTTGAGTAGCAGACATGCCTACACTCCACTGCGACCTGCTGCCTTCACAGCACCCGCATTTTCCAGCGCTGGCAGCGCCTTCTCCGGCTCCACAATCGAAGGCGTCGGCAAGAACCCAGCAGCCACCAGCCACGCGAGGTACAGCCCAATCAGATCTCCCGACACCGTGCTCTCCGTCGGCTGCCCAGCCGCAGCAAGCAGTGCTGCAGTGTTCGTGTCGTCGAGCTCGGGCGCCTTGGTGCTAGTGGGCAGGTCGTCGAGCACAAAGTGCAGCAGCGGGAAGAGCGCGTTGTCCTGCACTTCCATCACGTGCTGCTCGAGTTTGTGGCGCCACACGAGATACTCGCACTGCGCGGTAGGGAAGCCGTACCGGTGCAGCGCGGCGAGTAGGTCGTTGAACGTGGGTAGCGGGCGCGCAGTGATGTGCAGCACGCTCAGCGCCGCGTTCGGAAGCGGGCTGACCGCCGCGAGCGCGGTGCACCTCGCAACGTGGTCGACGGGGACCATGTTGATCGTGTTGTTGATGTCGGGGACCAGGCCGAGCTGCACGCAGCCCTTGACCATGCGCCAGATGAAGTCGTCCGTGTTGGTGACGGCCGTCGTCGAGTCGCCCACGACGTACCCCGGCCTGACGATGTGCCCGCGCAGCCCGCGCTTGCCCGCCTCCATCAGGAGCCGCTCCGACACCCACTTCGTCTGCCCATACCCAGTCTTCAGCGTCGCCCGTGCCCCCTCGAGGTCGTCGCTCTCCGGTACGCCGCGCCCCTCGCTCTGGTCCGACAGCTGTACATAGAACTCCGCGTCGATCGCGCTTGTGGAGCTCACAAACACGAGCGCCTTCGCGCGCCCCGTGCCCGCGAGCTCGAGCGCCGTGAGCGTGCCGAGTACGTTCGGCGCGCGCAGCTTTTCGTACGGGTATACCCAGTGCACGAGAGCGCCATTGTGCAGCACCGCGTCGCACTCCGCGCCTACGCGCGCCCACTCGGCCTCTGCGAGCCCGAAGCGCGGCTGCGCGAGGTCGCCGAGCACAATCTCGAGCCGGCCGTCCGCAACCCACACGTCGTCCCACACCCCGCGGTCCGTCGCGCCCTCCTTGAGCCGCGCGAGGCCCTGCTCGACGGTCGCCCCGCGCACGAGGCACACGACTTTCTTGACTTGGTCCTTGCGCGCGAGGAGATCACGCAATACGAATGCGCCGAGGAAGCCCGTTGCGCCAGTGAGGAACACCACACCCGTCGCGTCCGCAGCCGCTGGCGCCTCGTATTTGTCTTTCAGCTGCCCCTTCAGCGCCTCGAAATCCTCCCCATACGTCACCGCGGGCGCCTTCCCCTCCTTTCTGCCCTCCTCCGCAGACTCCTTGAACCCCAGGTCCGCATTCCTGAGCCCATCGACGGCCCTAGCGAGCCCACCGACGGTCGGCTGCTCGAACACGAGCCCGAGCGGCGCGTCGACGACGAACGCGGCGCGCACCTCGAATATGAGGCGCGTCGCGAGGATTGAGTGCCCGCCGAGGTCGAAGAAGCTCTCGTCGAGCGGAATCGCGGCGGGTGCGAGGCCGCCAGGGAGGATGCGCGCCCAGATCGCACGCAGCGCCGCCTCGGTCGGCGTCGACGCCGGGGCGGCCGCGGAGGAGAGCAGCGCGGCGGCGTGCGCGGTGTCGGGAAACGGCAGCGCGGGCTTGTCGATCTTCCCGTTCGGGTTCAGCGGCATGCGGCTCAGCGGGACGAACACTGTTCATTCGTCAGCGACGCGTGCCACAAAGGAGAAGGGAGACTCACGCGTGGGCACGCTGTAGCTCGGCAGCTTCCTCTTCAGATGCTCCCTCACATCCTTGATCAGCCGCCTGTACCTCCTCATCCCGCCCGCGACGCCCGCGTCCTCCTCGTCGCCGCCGATGTCGCTCGCCCAGCCCTCCGCGTCCTCCCGTGGCACGAAATAGCTCACGAGGATCTTCTCCTCGTCCTTGTCGCGCCGCACGAGCGTGACGTTCTCGCGCACGGCGGGGTGCCCCGCGAGGTGCGTGTCGATCTCGCCCAGCTCGATGCGGAACCCGCGGATCTTCACTTGGTCGTCCGCGCGCCCCGTGCACTCCACGCTCCCGTCCGGCCTATACCGCCCCAGATCCCCGCTCCTATACATCCTGTCCCGCACTCCCTTCCACAGCCCGGGCACGCCAAATGCGGACGCGAGGCTGTCCGGGAACGCGGATGCAGGCGCGAACCAGTTGTCGACGAACTTCTCCGCGCTCGCGCCCGCGTCGAGGTACCCCTCCGCGAGCCCGCCGCTGCGCACGTAGATCTCGCCGAGCTCGCCGACGCCGCACGGCACGCCCTTGTCCGCGCGGTTCACGACGAGCAGCTGCACGCCGCGCATCCCGCGCCCCGCGGGCAGCACGTCCTTCACCGTGCCGAGGAACCCGCGGTCCGCGCTCGCAGGCGGCACCGCAAAGTACGACACCGCGCGCTGCGTCTCGGTCGTGCCGTACATGTTGATGATCTGCGCGTGCGGCGCAAGTGCCTGCAGACGGAGCACGTCGCGCTTCGTCAGGACGTCGCCGACGAAGAATGCTGCCCTGAGAGAGGGGATGGGTGGCGCAAGTGGCGAGGAGGAGAGCAGCTGTCCCATCGCGGGCGTGAGGTGCGTCACGCTGCACCGCGCGCGCGCCATCCACGCCGCGAGCGCACCGGGCGTGCCTATATGCGCGGCGGTCGGGACGTGCAGCGACGCGCCGAAGAAGAGCGGCGTAAAGACTGCGCACACCCGCATCAGCATATATGCGCGCGAACGAAGGGGAAAGACGCACTGTCGCGCTGGATCGGGTCGTGCGCGATCCCGCTCAGCATCGTGAACCGCGAGTCCGCGTCCAGGCCGAACGTCGTGCCCATCCACGGGAAGAAGTGCGTCAGGCTGAAATGCCGGCCGCGCACGCCCTTCGGGATGCCCGTGCTGCCCGACGTGAACGACAGCGTCCCCACACTGTCGGGGCCGAGCTCAATGCCCGGGTCCTGCTCGCCGAGCTTTTGTTGCAGCGCAAACGCGTCCTCATTGGAAGCAGGGAGCACACCGCCAACAACGCTCCCGTCGGGGCGCAGCGCGAGCCCAGGGACCTCGACACGGATGCTGAGCTCGTCCTTGATGAATTCGCGCACAGAGGGCGCGAGTGTGCCCGCGGGGGCGAGCACGACCAGGGCGCGCGGGCGCGCGACGCGCAGATAGGTCGTTTGACGTGCCGGGGGGTATGCGGGGTCTATATGCGCGTGTTAGTGTGCGGATTTTCAGATGGTATATGTCAGAGCAAAGGCGGGGAGGAGGGCGAGCACGGGGAGGAAAAGAAGGGGCAAAATGAAGGAAGGGAGATAGGAGGGAGAAGAACGCACCGATAACACTGAATGTCGCGCCGGCCTTGAGCACACCGAGCACGGCAACGACGAGCTCCGCGCTGCGCGCCGCATATACCATGACCACCTCCTCACGCTCTACGCCCGCCGCGATGAGATGGTGCGCGAGCACGTTCGAGGCGCGGCGGATCGCAGCATAACTATACGTCAACGCTGTCTCCTTTTCGTCGTCGTCATTCGACTGCACGACGCACGCGCGGTCTGGATGTGCCAATGCGTTGCGCGTGAACACGTCCGTGATCGCGCCCTGCCATTCGCACCAACCGAGGCCAGCCGTGGGGTCGGGCAGCGTCTCGAGCTTCGCTTGTGCAGGGGTTAGTAGGGGGATAACGCCGATTGCGGCGACGGGATCTGCTGCCGCCGCGCGCAGGACTGCACCAAGCTGGTCCACGAGTGCTACGATTCGCGCCGGGGCGAACAGCAGCGAGTTGTAAGCGATCCTAAGCGCGATGCGCGGTGCGAGCGGGGCACGGCTCGACGCGGGTGCGGGTGGGCGCGTAACGAAGATAGTGAGATCGCTCGTGAGGCTACTGCTCCGCACAACTTCTGAAGCTGGCTCGGCCGCGGTGTCGTCGAAGAACCTGACGCGAAAGAGCGGCGCCTCGAGCGCGAGCGCGGCCACGAGCGCGGGGAGCGGCACGGCATCGGCTTGTGCGGTGCGCTCCGCGTGCTGCACGCGGCGCACGACGGCCCAGAAGGGGTCCGCGGGGTCGACGGGGATGCGCAGCACGAGCGGGGCGCCGTCGGGCGCCGGTGCGGACGGGGACGAGCCGATGACGAGGTCGGTGTCGGCGGTGTAGCGGTGCAGGAGCACGCTGAACGCGGCGAGAAGCAGGTGGAACGCGCTCGGGCGCTGAGAATCATCGTCGTCGCCGTCATCGGGCTGATCGGCGTCCTCGTCGTACAGAGTCAGCTTGAGGAGTGCGCGGCACGTGTCTGCGCCGAGCGGGGCGGCGTGGGCGGCCTCGACCTGGGCGGCGGAGCGGCCGGCCGGGCGCGGGTAGTCGGTCGGCAGCGAGATGCTGGGCAGATTCTGGAGGCGCGCAACGCATCGGGCGAGGCGCTGGGCGTCGGGGGCCGCCATGATCGATGAGCAGATGGAAGAGAAATTAAATTTACAGATTAAATTAGTGTCGATGACTCGAGACTCGGAATGCGATAGGGCAGGCGGGGTCACGTGGGTCTAAGCGGCTGTTTGCGGCTGGTCGAGACTGAGACTCGACAGATGGCGGAAAATGACAGAAATCCACGTTTAAACCTCTTCCTACCTCCCAATTATCTTAATCCCTCTCACAGCCGCTCACAATCTACGGAGGACTCGGTAGCGTAGGCATGTCGGACCTACTTAGCTCCTGTGAAGTGGTTCAGTTCGCAGCTTTGGATCATGTCTTGGTTGCACTCTTACCACAAGCTCAGCGGGATTGATTTCCAGTCCACTTCTGTCCATCGGCAGGATCGTGAGGGACCCAGGCCCATTGCTTCGTATGAGCGTATCTCCTGAGCACGCCCACAGCCCACCTCCAACCTGGAACGGAATGCACCTCATCCGGGGATAGTTATTCTCGTCGTCCATGCCGCTCCACCCGTTCTGCAGATCAAACCATCCTTCTCGAGGCCCTTCACCCTTCTCAGGAGACTGTGAGATCAAATCTGACAGCGGTGATCCGTCCGCTGTGCTCCAAGAACACAAATCCTGATCCAGAGAGGCTAAAGTGAGACGCAAATTGTCTGACGAAAACATCAGGGAAAGTGACGAATACATTGCCTCTATATTTGATCTCATGGGGGGGCAGACAAGTTGGCGAGTGCCGGCATCCCAGAGACTGACAAGACCGGTGGTGCTCAAGGCAGCAATTCGGCTCTCGTCTGGCGATACGGCGAGGATGCTGAACCCTGGAGCGGTGCTGCTGGTGAGAGAAACATCCAATGGAAGTAAGTTATCGGCGTCCCACAATTGAATGACATTGTCGTCAAAGGATGCAGAGAGGATCGCGCTTGAGATGAGGACTGTCGACGAAATGTTTCCAGCACATGTTGCATACGGTCGTACCTCCCACATTCTAACTGTCCCATCTATACTGCCGCTCATGATATGCTTCCCGTCCGCCGTAAATGTGACAGCGCAAGAGACGTTTCCCAGAGAATCCCCCACGCCCACGAATTTTCCACCGACAAGCATGCCAGTTTGCACGTTCCAAAGATAAACACCGTTGAAATTCCCACCACCAACAAGGTATTTCTCGTCGGGGGAGAACTCGGCACAACATATGGGGGCCGTGAACTCTTCTATTTCTTCAAATCGCCTCACAAAAGCGCCGGTTTCCGTGTCCCATAGAAAAATATTTTTGTCAGAAAAGGAGACCAAGTACTTTCCGAGAGCCGAGAAAACTACAAAGCCAGAATTATGAGTTGGACCGTCATCTACCAGCGACCCGAATGAATGCAATTTTCTTTTGCTCTTTAGATCCCATACGTCCACTTTTCGTACGCCTACAGAGACGGGAATATTGTTGTGAGGAGAGAGTTCAATGGTGTGCCTCAGACGGTCTACAGTGATTATCTTGCATCCAAGCAATTCGCCAGAAGCGAGGTCAAAGAAGTTCATGTTGCCTGCCTCATCGCAAAAACAGATCTTCTTTCCATCCGGAGCAAATTCAAAGGCAGTAATAGGATGTGTGTTCAGAAAGAAGGAGATTTGAGCCCCATTTCCCGTATCCCAGGCTCGTAGGGTGCAATCAGGGCCACTAGCGACAATGATTTGCCCATCTTGTGAGAATGCGAGAGCTTTAACCCCTGTAGTACAATCCTTCATAGATTGGATGATCCGACCTGTGCTAACCACCCAAATGTAAATGGTTTGGGCAACACTGAAAGCTGCTGTTTGCTTGTCGGATGAGAATGCAAATGCAGAACATTCAACAGTAGGCCCAATTTCGATGGGCGAGAAAAACAGTGGCTGCGTGGTTTGCTTCCAGGCCGACATCTGGTTCTTGAACGACAGCACGATGTGGTTCGAGGTGAACAGCACTCCGAAAGGGTCTACTTTGGTGCCACGTGGCATGTCAAGTTCGCCTTGAGTGTCACGCAAGTCGTCGCTGATGATGCAGAAGCCATGATTGTATTTGACCGCGGCTCGAAGATGAGGTTCCCAGAACTGCAGTGCATAGCGTACTGTCTGTGAACTGTAAAATGGTACTTTGTCGTTACTGTGCTGATGGCCAAGTGTTGTGAGCTGAAGGATGCTTTTCAATGCAAGCTCACTATTCGAGTATTGAAGATCGACACGGTACCTTGTGTCGACCCGCGTGCTGGTAATGAATTCGAAGAACGATTTATGGAGGCGAGGGATCGTTTCCCCGTCAATTGCATCAGCTCCAGAAATCAAGACAGTTCTGAGCCGCCGACAGAAGTTGAGAACATCTACTGGACTGCTAGATGGATCCCGGCGCAAGTCCAGGATGCTTGCGATCGTCGCAATCGATAGGGGTTCCTGCACTGTAACAATGCACCCGACAATTCGGCGGAATGTTTGGAAAACCCAAGGGTCGCTGTTCTTTCGGTATGCAATCCGGAGAATGGCACTGTATAGTGCGTTTATATCAC
Organism: Athelia sp. TMB; assembly: GCA_014898675.1. NCBI lineage: Eukaryota > Fungi > Basidiomycota > Agaricomycetes > Atheliales > Atheliaceae > Athelia > Athelia sp. TMB. Next base: position 219,580 of record JACXVL010000071.1, on the reverse strand, counting down.
CCATCCCTTCGTGGCTGAATGTGTTCAGGAGATTGTCCAAGCATTCGGTGCCCAGAAGGTTGATCTGATCCTGGAAAAATTTGACCACCGTCACCGCCCATATGAACAAACCTGATGCCCGGTCACACAACATCTCCATTCGCAGCTGTCCAGGCCAATACTCCCAATTGAGATCGTGGTCTTTCACGATGCGGCTAATCCGGCGAGCTAAATAGATAGAGACATCCCGGATAGAGGTAGCTGCGGCCGTGTCAAGATGGACATGCTTGACATGTGCAACGTCCATCATGCTAGCAAACGGCCTTCGAATATCGTCGTCCGTCCGACTGGATATGAGAACTTTGGCATTGCGACTGGAGAAACTTTTGAATATCTGCGAAAAAATCTCAGCGGTAGCCGCTAATTGGGATCGACTGGTCTCGTCCAAGCCATCTATCACGACTAACACGGGCATAGATGGATCAGCTCGACACGCGACTTCGAGGACATCGACAAAGAGCTTGGATGCCTGCGCACTAGATATGTCGTCGACGAGTGTTGGTCGCTTTTTGATGGCGTCGTGTATGGCAGTCGCAACTTCAGGATGGGAGGAATGGTCGATGAACTGACGTGCAATCGATGGGAAATAGAGTTTTGGGTCTGTTGTCTCCACGCTATTACGATTGATGAAGAATTGCGCCCAAAGAGTCCCGTCATCTTTGCAATCTCGAGCAATCGAGGCGGTGATCGCAGATTTGCCTGAGCCTGGGTCACCCGAGAGCCAAAGGAAACCTTGACTAGTGCTGGAGTTGTCTTTGATCCATTCCTTGATCTCCGCTAAGATCTCAGCACGGGTGCCCTCGTCGCATGGTAGTTTGCCCTGGTGATTATAAGTCGGGTTAGCCACCGTGACCAACATCTGCGCCAGAAATTGCTCGCGCTCCCTGGCCTGCTCTTGTGCGTCCAGCTTATCATGCAGGCTTTGCTATCAAAGCCACGTCTTAGCATAAAACACTTAGCAGGTGCCCCGGAGACACGTACCAGTTGATCTTTCTGAAGGCGCCGGACATGCTCAAGCTCCTTGAGAATGATGTCCATTCCTTTTGAAGCCTCGATGACAGAAAGATCCTGGAAATATTCAGAGCAACATTTTCAGAGTTAATTTAGAAGAACGCACCACAAACAACGTCCTAGCCTCGGTGATTCTAGTCTTAAATGCGTCTATCTCTTTCGAGATACTGAGGCCATGTTTGATGCTTGACCACCGACCGTCATTCTAACAGAAGGGATTGAGTTTTGAGAGAGGAGTGCCCTGACCTGTCCCACCCACCAATCTAGTAACTGCCCAGTTGCAAATCTCATCGATCAGAGATCTGCAGTTAAGCAAAGGTCAGATGGATGACCGATATACTCGAGTGCGCACTCACCTGATCTTCGACAGATTCTTCCTCGTGGCACGCTCAAACCGTCCTCCCTGGCTTCCCGACGAGAATGACGCATGCACCTGGCCGACCCATTGCACAATCTGTTGGGCAAATTCTTGAACTGCTACTTTCGCGGTCGATATGCTCTAACAAGCCGTTCGATCAGGTCATTGCTATCGAAGCACTTGTCACGTACTATTCCTAATCGCAAGACATACGTCAAAGCTTGGATGAGACTGCGAGCGGGAAACGGACTGTCCGGGATGAGTTGCAACACGCTGTCACCGCTCTCCAACGCCGTGCAAACGTTGTCCATAATCTTGTCAAGACTTGACTCTGGGTGCGTCAAAGTCCATATGGACAGAGTTTTGAAGAATTTGGGGTCCAGTTCCCACGAGTCCCATGGGGGAGGTTGCAGCGGGGATAGGCTGTCGGTGCAGCGCCGATCAGACCAATATCATAATGTCTACATCACCATGTTAAAGCGGGACTCACTTGGCCTTATTGTCTCGTTTGAACTTTTCCCATATTGACTGAAATAATCGTTCCAGATATTTAGGCATGTTTATGATAGCTTGTGGTGGGAGGGCTGAACGTTGAAAACCAGTGCAGTCAAGCAGCGTCTATTCAGAGGCTATTACTACAGCATGCCGATCGCCTTGTTTGCTGTATACAGTTAGCCACGTGGTAAATTTGCGTTCAGATATTCAACTTTGGATGATCAGGCCACGAATAGTCGCAGAACGCAACCTGAATCACGCACATTCAGTCACTGGCCTAGGCAAAACAGGAGTCCGAAGTTAAATCCCAAAAGCGACTCGGGGAGTCGGGACGTCTGTTGACGGTGGTCACGGGGCTCGCGCGGTCCTGCGCGGCGCCGGTCGGACCGACCAGCGCCTCTCTAAGTACTGCAGCCTGCCAGTGTGGACCACTTTCGCTCTTCGACGATCCAAGGTGCCATGCTTAAGCCTTCAAATCTGAGATGATAGCGGTTTTACATATGCATAAGCTGGAGATTCAAGTACGCCTATGGCGTGGCAAGCGCTACCCGTAATTATTCTCTACGCCAGCTCTATGCGTTCCACAAATTTATAATGCGAATCGTTATAATAATATCTCTCTCAGCCGCAATAGCAATTTAACGCAGGTGCTAGATGCACCTCGGTGGCCACAGCCTCCTTCTCGGCATGCCCATGCCAGGCGAGTTCCATCATGTCGTGACTTCGAGGCTATAAAGTAAAAATTTGGCCTCCTGATGCTCTTCTCCACAGCCCATAACTCGAGTTTCACGAACAGGATTCAGCTCGGACGACTCGGCACACGGAGGTTGTGACATTTTGCAGAATGAAGGGATTCGGTGTTTGGCGTTCGTGCGTGCGAGGGCAGGCAGGCCGCACTGACACTAGCAACGCAGGAACAAATTCCCCCACAGCATTCATAAGTGCCAGAGTCCGGACATCAACTTGACAAGAGAAACAGTGTCCGTCGACCACGTCGCCTTGAATGCGTCGCGCTCGCTGCTTTTCGATGTGATCCCGAGTATGTTGCGCACCCGCTGCCCACGCTCAATGACCTGCTCGTCGCGCTGAAACAGTCTTTTTCCTCGCGATCGGCGCAGTGCGCGTGTCTTCTGTGGCACCAAATTGACAGGGACCATAGTTTCATTAGGCTGTACCTTGTTTGGCTCAGGGCTGGTGGTTACTGCGTTCTTGTCATCGCATTCAATGTGGGGCCAGAAAAATTCACAGTCCGAGGAAGCGCCAGCGCTGGGAAATGCGGGTGTTGTGAAGGTCGAATTGGAGTGTAAGCGCGTGTGAGCATGCGAAATGGTCGAAAGGTACAATGCGGACGTAAGATAGAGTTTTAACCGAAGGCTCCAAGGAGGCTCTCTCACCGAGAGAATGATCGCCGCCACTCGATCTCGAACATTTGATGCCATATGGTGGCAAGCATTGATATTGTAAAGATAATAGATACTGTATGGCACCTTCCTTGGTGCGACCCATGCATGTGCCAAGATATGCCTCCATCAATTTTGCTGAGTACAATTTGAAACGTATCATGGATTCCCATTTGTGAAATAGAGAATCTTCGAATCGTTCTGTGGCGAAGCCCCTGATGGATGCTTCAGTGACAGTGCGCACATGCTGAGGATTTTGAGAATGACAATGAGCCTCAGATTTCCTAAATGAGCAGACAGGGCGGTTGACGGGGATACCTATAGTACACACAAATCTGATAGCAGATTGATGTGCATGTAGTGCAGGTGGTGGTTTTGTTCAAGGGTCAATGCCAAACTTGATCGAAGGTTGATCATCGCGGCGGAGGTTTCCGTGAGAAATACCGTATTTGCTTCCGGTCTTTGACAGCACTGAGCCTGGCGAATCTCCATGAGGTTTCAGAGCACGACACCCAGTACTGTAAGCTGGCATATATATTCCTCGCACGATAGACTTCGCGATCCTTTCGGGTATGCTTGGGGCTCTGGGGCCGCGCTGATAATCAGGCACGCAATGAACGAGCGATCAGACTGCCTACAGCTGGACCGGGAATGGTGCTATGCGGGCAATACGCGGGAACTCAATGTGCCTCGCCTCCTTTGCTTCTTAACCTTGAACTGCCATGTCCGGGCTCGCAGCCCCCCTCGATCTGCGCATGCTGGGGCCAATCCATAACTTCGAAACGGAGAGCTTCCTTCGAATCGCTGCGCTTTCTGTGGGGCTTTATGAGTGCGTGTGTTCCTTGATAGTGCTGCAAGTACATCTCACCGCGATCGTGCTGACTCCCTTGTGCGCAGCTATCTTTTAACACTGCCTGCAGAATGGCGGTTTTACAGAGCGCAACGCACGCTGCTGCGGCCGAGGTCCGTGCTTTTTTGATCTCACGTGGCCTCTCCGCTTAATTCTGTCCACTTGCAGCGTTGCCTGCATACTTTTCGTTCTCATCCGCTACATCAGCGTTACGGTATTAATTGTCAGTGCGTATTCTTTCCGTATGATATCTAGCATATTCATGTATTAATCGACGGTTCACGATTACAGGCAACTACGGTTACTTCACGCACAATTTCTCGCCAGAACAATGTCGGCGGTTCTTCCTAATTGCCCCAGCTTTCAAAGGTGCGAGTCCTTCCACTCTGACTGTCCCAGCTTGCCAACATCCTGCGAAATACCAGTAATCCAGGTGATGATCTCCCAGGTCATCCTCGGTATCAGGTTAGTTTCGTGATTCTCACACTTAAATGATCTTACGTGAACCCAATATAGGACATACAACATCTCCCGACGTGCAAGATGGGTCAAAATCTTTTTGATTGCGCTCGGCGTCGTTGTTACGGCTATGGAATGGCTGATCAACTTTCATGCACGGACCAGTAAGGAAGACTATCATGTATACAAATTTCTGCTGATGCAACGTTCACTTTAGCTGCTCAGTGGCAGGTAACTTTTATTTTACATGCACTTCTGCGCTATGCTCATGTCATTTTGCTGTTCAAGAGAAATTGCACCACGGGGAATGTCGATTCACATCTGGCCGCGTGGATTTTCTATGCGGTAACATGCGGTTATGACTTTCTCGTCTTAGCAATTGCCAGTATATTCCTAATAAGAGTCAACACTACCGATCGCAGACTCATGAAGCTTCTCCGAATGTGAGTCGGCCCTAACGAACATGTTCCTCGTTTTTAACCTATAGCAGAATGCTCTTAGATGGTCTTGGATATTTTGCTGCGCTCACCGGTAAGCGAGGAGTCCTCCCTGCACCGTATAGGGTCCATTCTCACACTTGCCGATTGTAGCCGTTAACATATTTAATTTGATACTATATCAATCACCAGAGCCGACATTACAGGTATGTGCAACTACCTACAATGACCCATATTTGAGACTGAAGCGATATCTTAGTCTGCGGGGTAAGCATGTCTGGCACACATTGTACTGCATCTGCGCGGTGTTGATTTCTTGCTGCAGAGTATCTGTAGGTTATGTGATCGTCTGGATTATGAGCCAACGTATTCTCATCCGAATACAAAGTGCGTGTGCATTAGTTTTAGCGAGCATGCTGATCTGACAGTCTCGACAGATGTCGCAGACTCAAGCACGGGCGACACACGATACGACAGCGTTGCGACCCCGGCACCGTATCCTACTACGCGTAGGATGACAAATTTCTCGTTGTCCCCCGTAGAATCGGCACCACCTTCTCCGCCAATAGCGGATGGGGAGAAAAGTCTCGAGAACTATGAGGGGGACGTCGAAAACCAGCAGAGAATTCGAAAACCTGCCGTTGGCTTGAATGATGCGTTATGACAGGCGAGCGCTGCACTTCCTCTCCTCGTGTGCATAGGCTGATGTGCTTCCAGCTACGAATGATGTACCACCTGTATTTGTGATTAGGCTCCTGAAATATATCCAAATCAACAGCTTCTCATGCCGAGCGAGCGCAGTCTTTCAAGAGAAATCATCAGCGATTCTTTTGGGCAGCAAGCTGAACGTGCTACAAGCAGTCCGATCAGAATCAGTGCACTCACTCCCACTTCAAGTTCCCATCTGATATCCAACATCTCGGAAACCCCAATCTTCAAATGCAGAAGGACATTCGGCCCCTATCGTTCACTAGCTGCCAGATGAAAGTCTGTCACCTTGCCATCTAATCTCCGATTATCATCCTCTACCACACCAGTCAAATACAAATTGGCTCCCGAACATATGCAAGCCGCAAGTGTTTGAGGATAAAACCATTTCAGTTCCTCATGATAACGTTCATCAAGTTCTAATATCTTCTTCGAAACATTGCCGCTGTTATTCGGCGGTCTCATGATTTTCACAAGTGTCCTGCTGCGGTGTGTGCACCACGATTTTATGCGCCTTGATTCGGCCCGTTCATCACCGGCCAAGACAGACAGCCATGTGGATAATGGAGGCTTTTATGCTAAATTTCCTGACATTGTGGTTCCCTCGCAGGAGAGTTCCACACTAACTATGGGGTTGTGCGATCCAGTAGTCTCAGAGCCCCGCGAGGTTCTCGGAGCTGTCGCAATGGTTGTGAATAATGTAACCGACAGTATTGTTGGGGACCGCTGCGTTTCCGAACCCGGTGTAATTGTGAGATGCACGCCTTCTCCGAGTCTTATAGGAACGCTGCTGACCATTACACACAACTGTGGCGGAAAGTCAATCACTGCTCAGGATCCGTGGTGGAAATTGTGAGCGACCCTGCCCAATACGTTGCAATTCACGCGTCTTTTGAAGATTCGGTTCCCCCCACTGATACTTGAACTAAGATGCACAAGATACACAGCCTGGGTGACCAATTGATGAGCCCCGTTGAGCCCGCGGTGTGTGATTCAAGTATCATATAAAAACGTCGCGAGCGTCGAGGCCCTGGTCATCGATGCAGGTCCCGCGAGCTTATACTAGCGCAGCTGCTGAGCCGAATGGCTTTTTACAAGATATTCATAGTGGGACAAGAAAATCAAGACTCAAATCGCAAACGACTTCATCACAGGTGTTGGATTTCAGTGACTAGCATTAGACAGAGAAGCTCGCGGCAAGCGAGGACAAAGATCAGATCTGATAGCATGTAGGGATTCGGTGAGTCGATGATGCCGAGGATTGACTTTTGGATTGGGTCGGGGCGACCGGTTCGACAATTTCGCCAATGAATCAATCCATAGCGTCCAGTCAGGTGGCAGATTCATATTATATTCAGTATACGAAAATCAAGCCCTCGCTTATTGGCCCCCCATGAGGACATCCACAGATGGAATATGAGTGAGTCGCATATATAAGATCTACAAACATGCCACGAACATCAACCTGATTGGTATGCTGAAGATTATCGGCTCATGCTCAGTCACCGTTTTTGCCAAGCGGTTCTGCGCCTCGAAAACGGTAAATATGCCTGCAGGGCATGGGCAGTCCCATCCTCAGAGCCCCGAGGAGTACAAACTGATTCTTTTACTGTACATACAAGTTATAGACGTATACTCGCCCGATACAATCGTATTAAAGAATCGCATCATCTTAGTCATCACCACCCTCTGTCTGGAACTTCCAGAATTGTTCAGCATTGTTGTTCTTGATCATGAGTGCACTCTGCGTCATTACGCAAGATCAATAAACGACCATTGTAGTGAAACATCAGAAAGGCTCACCCGAGGTGGGTAGATCAACATCGGTGAAAAATCGAGGAAAAGCTCGCCGTCATTGCTGTCCTCCGAGTCGCTGCCAGGGACCGAGATGCTGAACAATGAAGGATTGAGACGATGAGTGACTAAATAATACCAGGTAGTTTGTGACATACTAAAATGTTCCAGGTACACGACCTGGCTTCAAGACCCAGTCGCGTGGCTGCGGATAAAGCCCGACACCCTTCATGCGCGAAGCGTCACCGTCGTAGGAGACGAATGTGCCACTGGCCATGTTCTTGATGGTAACAAGGCCATTCCCTCGTCCACGTTCCACAATCCACTGAATTGCACGAATGTCAGTAACAAGATGCTTTGGATAGCGATGGTGACTTCTTGACGTACAGTATACTCTGCCGGATTACCAGTTGGAGGCAGGATGAGGAGAGGTTGACCTGCGTATCTGCTTCCGCCTTGATTTGTGAGTCCCTGCTGCCCTCTTAGGGAGAAAATCCTGTTAACACCGATTGGCAGGGACATTGTGGTGTATGATGATGGGCGATTGGAGAGTAGAATGTTGTCTCAGTATTGAGCTTTGGACCACTTTATATAGCTCAAGGAAGAATATCCTCATTTGGGGTTTAAGAACCGATAGTTTGCAACGAGCATATCAGCTGATAGATTCCAAAAATCGAGGTTGCGGATCGGAAACCTGTATAATCCAGGATCAATGAGCGGTGGGGTCAGATGTCGCTAATGAGGTACATTAATGTGCGCTCGCAGGCCTTACTCGGGTCCGGTTTCGTTCCAGAACATGTGCGATTACCTTCGGCTTCTTAGTATAGAAAGACTAGGCCACTGTAGCGACGGAGCTGGTCTAGCGGATACTTGCTTTCCAGATTGCCTAAGGCTGAGAGGTGTTGCTTGTTACAATGCCAGGCGCTGTCAGGCGCAATAGAGTGTTTCTGCCACAGTGATAAATATCAGCTCAGAAAGGAAATTTTTCTTACGTTCTTGCAAGCTGATTGGCTTAGAGCTCTAATAAATATCACTGCAAAAACACTCTAACGTGTGCGGCCTTGTTCGGGTCCCATTTCGGTCTGGTCCTAAAACATTGGACATGTGTGATTGCCTCGTAATGAATAGCCCGAGGCGGACTAAGATGATAGATGAGCGCCCAGCCAGCTAGAGCATAGAGAGAGCTTGAATGCAAGACCGGGGGCTACTCCGAGGTGATAATCTCAAAAGCAGCTCGAAGGACGCCATCAATGGAGATCAGTGAATGGCCATTATATGGTCACGTTTTTGGTTGACCTGCGATTGCCCGCCGCACGTGGCGATGGGCGCTGACGTCAGATTTTGATTGAAAACCTGCGCTTTTGAAAGACCGACAGCAACGCCCGAATTTTTTTGTCAAAGGCAAACATCATGATCACATTCTATAACACTCCGAGTCCAACGCCGGAAATCGAGGCCCTACAAGCTTGAAATATCGATGAGCTCGTCTACCACCATTTCTGAGCCTTTAACTGTCTAGTCACTGCTCCATGGTAATCTGCCAGTGCCTTATTGGCGAGGGACCAGGGTCTTCAATTGTTCGAAAGCGGAAGAACTTTCCTTTAACTTGTAAAGGCCAAAGGGTGCCGCTGCATTAGTGCCTGGTTCTAGTTCCGGTGTGACGAGGAAGAGGGTGAGAGGCTTCATGATGGTAAGCATGATAGTCAATAGCAAATTCGAAATAAGAGTACTGATAGTTGATAATCAAAGTTAGCGGATAATCCATCATGCACCAGAACACCAACATGCCATTGCATCGGAGGCTGGTATGATCTGTGAAAAAACGAGTGAGTAATCTCATCGTGGCGACACACAGGTCGACAACGCCGACCCTGAAAACTTTGGGCACGACCTCGCTGTACCTGCTGGTGATAGGGTTCCCCACGATTAGATAGCAGACTAGTGGGTATTTATCGACCTCGTCGCGAAGCTCCGTGAATATCTGGTCCTTGGGTCAAAGAGAGTCTTCCCCTCGTCCTGGTACTATTTGGCCAGGGTTTGAGACCCTACACAAGACGTCACGTTCGTTGAGCTTCACAGAATTCCGCTTTATCTGTATGCCGCATATTCGATCAAAGACAACCCGCTGTCTACCTACCAGATAATAGGTGATTAATGCTATCAAACGGAGGCTGGGGAAGACTGACAGATTTGGGAGGCGTTGTAAAGCAGGAAATGCTGCACCTCGGGCCAGCCGACAACATCCTGCGCGTAATTGAAGTGACGCCTCGAATATATGGGACCGGGTTCACACCGCAATACCCAGTTAGCTATGAATGATAGCGCAAATCTGAGGATGTATTCCTTGAGCTGGGCAATAGAGTGTATTTGCAACCACTTTTTTGCTTACGTTTTGCTTGTTAACTGAATTGAACTGAATTGTAGGAGCACCAAAACGTAAGCATAAAAGTGGTTGCAAATACACTCTAATCACCTCTTATCTGTAATCCTTTCGAATGTGTCTGTTATCATGCGCACTCAGGATCTTGCGGGATCCATCTGGCACCCTTGGGAGTTTTTCATCTGCGATTCACAACCCCAAATTCTCTTGACACTTAATCTCTGCCGGTGTCTCCATCGAGTGCCATTTGATCATCGCGAAAACTGCTACGTACTATCGTTGACATAAAGTTTCAAAATCCGCACAACTATTTTCATAGCTACATGAATACTCCACATTTTCCCTTGATTCTTTTTGCATTCGATTGCGTAGGATCTCCTCTATACGGAGAATTTTTGACTAGAAGAAAATTCGAGGTCGCTGCAGTGTCGGAACGAAGCCGCTGAGAAGAGTGCCAAAAACAGGAAGTTTCAAAATGTCGTCACGCATCAGTCACGATGCCGACGCAAACTCCGCTTCGGCAACTCTGCCACGGACACGACGTGCCCACTAGTCGGAGTTTCAATTTCATCACACTTCGTCACGTTCTCCTGCACTCTTCCTTGAGCACTCTCGTCCCGTGTACCCAGTAGAGATATTTCCTTCGGATAGTTGTCAGTGCATGTGTATTAGCATCTAATACTCTAAAAAAAATTCACCGCCAGTCCCATATACTTCGCGAGATTTCCGAAGGCCCACAGTCACCATTTTCAGTGGCTAAACGAGATGACCCGGACTCACCAATTTTTTATCTTGCCCAATTCTTGCTCTTTACCCTTGAATTTAATTGACGGTATATCTACATTGCTATAGAAAAATATGGCAGCAAGACGAGAGGGATCGAGGCGGAGGTGATGTAGCAATAAAATGTTTTGAGGCGTTTTGAAACTTCCTGTCATTTTGAAAGGTGCTGTCAACGATAGTATCTGCATGGAATTTGTGTTCTAGAAGATGACGATGTCTCAGTGGCCCTTGTGATTATGTACATCTGTCGGAAGGATCCCTTCATTCCATTGATGTGCACCTGGATATATAATGGGTTTTGCTGATGTGGCAGCGCAGGATGGTGGAGCCGAACAACACAATATCAGGGACTGAATAGCCCGTACGTACAAAGATCTGGAACGCCGATATTCGAACCGCTGCTAAACATGGGCTACCTGTAAAAATAACCCCCCTTTTTTCTAGTAATACTTTCGACAGTCCTCGTACTGAGTCTGTACGACATTACGACTGGACGATTTGTCAAGATGCTGGCACGTCCGTGTGCTGAAGCTTTCGAGCAAGGACAATGCCTAATGATCAGCCTAGACGCAAAGCGACAATCATGCCTTGAGAGCGGATCGAAAGCCACTGCGGCATCTCCGACTGCACACCATTGGTCCACCTCATCACCAGATAGGTGGAGGTATGAAGAGCCGGCGGCTGTGCGTCGAGGATAACCGACACTAAATATGATGTGGTAGTCAGTCTCTTCAGTGAGTTGAGATAATTGAATCGTATCCTGCAGCATCATGATGCCGAAGGGGCCTTCTGATTTTTGAGCGCGTCGGGAGGCGGGAACTTGGTCGCTTGTCCCATCTACATCGAGAAGGAGAGGCACCTCAATTTCCCGCATACTGACGCGGGAGGAAACTCTCGTTACAGCAAAATGCAACTTGATAGACGTTTGGCGCTTTCTAAGCGTTTTTGCGGCCCACCTGCCTAATATGATCGTAATGATGCACACCTTACTTCAAATGGGAGTGAAAATGTGGCGAGATGTCCGAACCAGCCCTATTGTCTTGAGCATACTAGGCAGGCAGCGCAAAACTTCGAAAGCGCTAGACGTCTGTCAGCTTGCAGTTTGCTGTAAACCTCGCTACTCGCAGTCGCGTTATTGCTTTCCTAAATTTTGTAAATTCTGATTCCGTTCAAGATTCCCGCATTTCTTGCTTCACAGTAGCAGACCTACTTCTGTCGAGAATTGCGGCTGGATGTCCTCAAACTATGCTTCGTGAAGATAGGGCTAAAATGAACCTTCGAGTCCGTCTCGGTGTTACTAGAGCTTGGGTCATCTCACTAACGAGGCTTCAATTCATCCGGATTCGACTCGGACGAGCGCCCAATCGATACGGCGCAAGTGTGCATGCTGCGCCATGGCACTTACTAAATACAGGCCTTCTCTCACCTCAGCACGCCGGGTACCCCATCTTGCAACTCCCCACAGACGTTGCATTTGACGATGTTATGGACCTGGCTAGTGTGCGCCCTGCTTTGTGTCTTGATTTATCTCTACATCGCGCACAACGACCGCGCCCTCTTGCATGTGCCGCCAGAACTCTCGGCACTAGGGATCGCGCGATTGACGCCGGGTATGGCGCGTGAGGCAATGTCCGAGCTTTTAGAGGCAGAGAAGGCTGGAACAGATGGCAAAGGTGATGTCGAGGTGAAAAGCGAGGTGCCCGGACGAACAGGGAGAAGGTACATTGTTGTTGGCGGGGTAGCTTTTCTGCATATCTATAATCGGGTGGACGCCCCATTGACATTGATGTACAGGCGGGGTTTCTGGGCGGTTGGATTGTCGTGCAGCTTCTCGAGCGCGGTGAGAAACCCGAGGTCCGTCCTAGCACCACCATGCAGTGCAGAGACTATCTGATCTCATTCGATCGCGCAGAACATCCGCATTATAGACTTATACCCCCCTACACGTCTTGACCTCACCACTGGCGCTGCTAAAGACATTCAATTTGCCCAGGTGGATGTTACAGACTCTGTAGCCCTCCTCGCCGCCTTTCTCGCGCCCTGGCCAGCATCTTCTCCTGCATCTGCGGGTCTTACAGTCTTCCATACGGCAGCGAACATTCGTTTCTACGAGAAGCACCCGGCTCTTCTTCCACGCTCATTACACGTCAATGCACACGGTACGCAGAACGTCGTCGATGCCACGCGAAAAGCGGGCGCCTCGGTGCTGGTATATACAAGCTCTGCGAGCGTGCAGGTTAAACGTACTCGCTTCTTGCTGTGGCCATGGGAGACCGCGCCAGCCAACTATGTGCAAGTGTTCAAAGACGGAAAAGGGGAGATCGAAGATTTGGGTGTTAGCAAGGGAGGGAATGGCCCAGAAACTGGCAAGAGACACGAGGAGTATTTCTCGAACTACGCAGCTTCGAAAGCTGTAGGTGAACGCCTGGTGAGATGCGCCAATGGGACGAGCAGCGGGGAAGGCGTGATCAAGACGGGGTGCCTCCGACCCGCAAATGGGGTGTTTGGGCCTGGTGAGTGGGTGTGGCCGCTTCCTGCCTTTGACGACCCATTGACACTTGGGCATAGGTGGCGATATGATGTCTGGCGCTTTCCTCAAACGAGGGTCGAATCCGACCTGGGTAGGTGCTATTGTGCAAAACCTCATCTACGTCAAGAACGCCGCGCATGCCCATCTATGTTATGAAGCAAGTCTTCTCTCCGCCTCAGCGAACTCTGTGTCAGGGCAGGCGTTCACCATTACCGATCCGAACCCGCCACTCGCATCCCAAGAAGTGAATCTTGTGCTATCCACCCTCGCGTCCACCAGGTTCCCTGCGGTCTCGCCGACTATCATACTGCTGGTCTCACACGTCATCGAGTGGGTGTACCTCGCCCGCGCGCTGCTCATACTCTCGCCCAACGCTTTCCTCCGCGCGCTGGGGCGGCTCGTGCCGGAGATCAAAGGCGAGATCGTCAATCTGCAGCCGTCGCTGTTCAACCTGGCGCAGGTGCACCTCGTGTGGGACGATTCGCGCGCGCGCGAGCTGCTCGGCTACGCGCCACGGTACACGACGCTCAGGGGGCTCTGTGAGACGGTGCGAGCGCACGAGAATGGCGAACTTTCGGATCACAGGAGCTGGGGTAATGGGGGCGGCGGAAATGGCTTTGGGGGCTTGGTGGGTGCTGAGAGGGCTGTTGAGGATGTCGGCGAGAAGCTTGGTGTATTGTAAGAAACAAGAGGGGGAAACAAATTTGTACAGATTGTATGGTGCGTGAGTGGAGGTTCAGGATGCCCATGGGTGTTACTGATCGTTTTTTAGTTGTAGGATCAAATACTTGCTACTTGGCGTAACGGGCTGACATAATTGGGTGCTCTCGGCTAGTTACTGGGACTCGAGTCATGTCAGACTGGAATCTTCCCTGGCTATTCTGGATAACAGCATGAGAGCTCTGTATGCGGTGGTCTCTACTTGAACTCGACTTGGCGCCGCCGCGGCATCGTCGGCCTGTTTCTCCGCCGCCCAGTGCAAGACTACGGCAACGAAAAACTTCATCGAGCAGGTCTTAGTCTTCCTTCAGAATGAAAGCACAGGCTTTCTCTTCAGTGCTCGAGTCTCGACTGCTCATCGCTTGACGGCCATCTTCCGAAATTTTTATGCGACCGTGGAGCTATAAGGAATCCTGATATTCTTGCCGCTGCAAGTCAGATATACAAAGACCATGCATTGATTTAGGGACCTTTTCGTGTCGAATCCTTGGCTGTCTGCCTTTCATTATGTATGCAGGGCGCGCGAGAAGCCAGATCCCATTCTGGATTATGTTGAGACTCGCACATTGGGATTTGGCTCTGAAATCCGTGTAGTTTTTTTTACCTTTAGACCTTGCATGGTTCGGGAGAGCATTCGGGCGTTTTTCTTGACGTTTAAATTGTCTCAGAGCTTGGGTGCGAAATTGCGGTGCTCGATGTCTGGATCCGACGCACACCTGGTGAATCTCGGGCGTTGATAATTGTTGACGCCACGTCGGGTTCTCAAGCATTGGTTAAAAGACCAATAAGCTCCGCTTCAAGTTGCTGGTCAGGCAGCTCGGGGGCGGCCGTCTAGGTCGATTCGACTAATACTTCATGATAGCAGGCTTTTGCTTCATCCTCAGATTGCAGGCGAGGTGCCTGATAATTTACCCATTTATCAGACTTCTGTGGCAGAGCCGCGGCGGCCCGCCGCAGCCCGCCGCGTTCTGCTATACTGTGCCCGACCCAGAAACGGGTCAGCCACAGTAGTGGGTCAAAATGGAATTGCTGGCCACTGAATGCTTGTAGCACCTCGAAATAATTCATGGGTACTCTTAAAGGAGAAATACATTATATCCCCGCCCCAATAGTACGACGCACTCCGGGAAGGTCTACAAATTTCAATCCTACAAATGATAGCCCCTGTTTCTGCTCTCATTGACCTGCGATGCTACAGCATGTCTATATACTAAATAAATCACACCGGAAATGACTGAGTGATATTCTGTATGGCATATGTTGGTATTCCGGGCACTCCGAAGCCTTCAAGATGTGCTTAAGACATGCTACATCAATCTATGGTCTTTTGAACCCTCCGCATAGAAGCGGGTCAAATGCTCTGGGTTCCCTTAGAAAAAGACATTTTTTTCTTCTGATGTTATGGATAGATGCATATGTGCGTTCCCTATGGGATAGAAGTTGACCGAAGGGCATAGCTCTGACGCTGATTTTCAAATAGCCATTCTCTGATAAACTGACCCGTTTCTAGGTCGGCGACAGTATGACCCCGGAAAAAATCCGCTGCTTATCGAAGGGTACGCAGCTATAGATCCTGCTAAACTACTGCTAACACACTCTTCGTTTATGTAAATAGATATCATGCGCTCTCCGCCACATCTCCATCTGAAATGCCACAATCAGAGTCTACGGGCACTCGCTGCCATATCACATTGCTATCTATACAGCTTCCGACGACTCGATACAGCTCGATACTGGGCGGGCAATAGCTACGTCATTTCCCAAAACGGACCACGCGCCGAGACTTTTTGTATAAGAACCAGATTACAGCGATTGCTATCTCCAGATTCTCCGCATCTTCCTTTCATTTCACTTCCTCCGCATAATCCGTCAACATGGTCCAAGGAACGATGAAGGCGTTGTGGTACAACAAGGTGCGCGTTCTAGGTTGTGATGTGCAAAGACGATAGCTAACGCGATGACAGCCACGCGACTTCGAGATCAAGCAGGTGCCCATCCCCCAGATCAACGACGATGAGATCCTTCTCAAAGGTCAGACAGCTTTCTGGTCCATAGAACCAATGCTCATTTGTCACAGTGACATGTTGCGGTGTATGCGGTACCGACGGTCACATCCACGAGGGCGAGTTCATCGCGAAATTCCCCCTTATCCCCGGCCACGAAGCTATCGGCACCATCATCGAGATGGGCAAGAACGTTAAGGGCTTCGACATGGGTGACCGCTGCGTCGCCGATGTTGGCAGCACCTGTGGCAGCTGCTTCTACTGTCGCCGCGGCTCCGAGCTCCTTTGCGAGAGCTTCAACGCTGCCGGTGTCACCCACGACGGTGGTTTCGCCGAGTATATCAAATAGTCCGTCCTTCAGCTCTTTACCCCCTATATGCGTACTTACCCTTCGTTTCAGCAACTACAAAAAGGTTTACAAGATCCACAATCTCTCTGATGAGGATTCCACGCTCCTCGAGCCCGCTGCGTGTGCGATTCACGGGCTGGACAAGCTCGCGCCGCCCGTCGGCATCGAAG
Source organism: Athelia sp. TMB (assembly GCA_014898675.1). Taxonomy (NCBI): domain Eukaryota; kingdom Fungi; phylum Basidiomycota; class Agaricomycetes; order Atheliales; family Atheliaceae; genus Athelia; species Athelia sp. TMB. Next base: position 203,094 of record JACXVL010000071.1, on the reverse strand, counting down.
TGCTCCTGCTCGGAGCGGGTCCCACTGGCCTCATTCTCGCCCAGCTTCTCAAGTTGAACGGCGCGTCGCGCGTGGTGATCGCCGCGAACAAGGGTATCAAGATGGACATCGCCAAGGACATCGACGCGGGTGACGAGTACATTGAGCTCGATCGTCAGAACCCCGAGGCGCAGTGGAAGAAGCTTAAGGATGACAACCCCTACGGCTTCGACGTTGTCGTTGAGGCGACAGGTGTGGAGAAGCTTGCGCAGGAGAGCATCAACTACGTCCGCCGTGGTGGAACCTTGATGATCTACGGAGTATACGAGGAGAAGGCGAGAGTGTCCTGGCCGCCGAGCAAGATCTTCGGAGACGAGATCAAGGTCAGTCCCCACTTTCCCTGATCTTCCAACGTAATGAGGTGCTGATATGTTTGGTCAGATCATCGGCTCCTTCTCGCAGACATACTGCTTCCCTCGCGCAGTGGCGTACCTCGACAGTGGCAAGATCCGCACCAAGGGAATGGTCACTGACAAGTTCAAGCTCGACGACTTCCAATTGGCGCTCGATAAGATGAACTCCCGAGGGGCTGTCAAGATCTGCATCACGCCCAACTGAGTGTTGGATGTGGGTGGGGGTGAGCATGGAGGGGGCGAGGAAAGCTTAAAATGAATTATCGTGTATATTATACTTGTGTTTCTATGCCTGATGTGGTACTCTTCATCGTGTATCACCTGCGCTTTGACTGGGGTGGTTCTCCTGGCATAATAATCCGACACATGCATCGCAAGTTGCAAAAACCGGACATCTCCGAGCTGTCAAGCATGTCAAGAACTGTAATGAGGGCGGGAGCAATACGCGCCTTGCACTCACCGTCCGACCAGACGAACCTCATTCCTGGTCAAGTCTCGAGCTCTGTCAGATCTTCGCTTATACGCCGAACACGCGTCAAAACATGCCCAAACCGAAAGGCAAGGCGAAATCCAAGCCATCGCGTCCTGCAGCCTCCAGTTCGACAGCAAACCTGAAAAATACAAAATTCGTTGAAGACATAGATGGTGCAGAGGGATGGAATGCGGTTATTACGGTACTTTGCGTGTACTTGGAGCTTCCGGGTCTGTCAGCCTGTCTCCCGCCGCATTGATGCTAATGGGTAGGCGCCAGACCTTTCGACGCGCAAGGGGTACAAGAAAGTGCACGAGGGATTCGAAGTACTATACAAACGGATGGACGCGATATACACCTCCGCACAGAACGATCTTAACGAAGCGAATGAGAAGGTACTAGGCGGACTTGTTGGAATTTGGGCGAAGTTGTGTGCGGATGCCGTGCTGCGAGATCGCCTATTCCGAGCTGGTAAGTTCTATCTTAACTCACGCCGAATCACAGCTAAGATATTGTGTGGATTGAAGGATTCTTGAAGAAACTCACCGCGCTCCTGGATATCCCCGCATGCCGCCAGCTCGCACTGCAGGCACTGAGCACCGTCACACACTTCAGTGGCACAGAGGTGCACGCCGAAATCGCAAAATGCATACCAGCTATCATTGCAACTGTCGAAAAACACCCAGAAGACACGATAGCTACGGAATACGCGGTGTCAACTATTGCGCATGCACTTAGCAGCGTGATGGGAGACACTGACAAACCTCCTAATACCGCGACGATGAAGCAGATTGACTTGAAACGGCTATTCAAGATGCTTCTCTCGGCGGTACGAGTTCGGCCTGCAACAGCAGACGCAGAAGAGTCGATACCCTCATATCCCACCATCGGCCATGTGATCTCACTGATTGGCACCGCCGCGCTCCATTTCTCCAAAAAAGTGCAGGCATACCCTGGGCTGCTTTCGTTCTTGGTCGCTATGACGAGAACTACCGACCTCATCGAGCGTTGTGGCGCGATGAGCGCCCTCATCCGCACCTACCATCTCACCCGCGAAGTCGAGTACGGGCAAATCAACCCCATGACACTCATGGCGAGCGTGCAGCGCGGCTTCTCGCGCGAGCTCCAGGACGTGCTCGAGGCATATGGAGCGGAACGCTCAGAGATTTAGATGATCCTGAAGACCATGCGGGACAATCAGCGCGTGTTCATCACCGCAGCACAGGACAAGGATCTCGTCAGCCTTGGAAGGAAGCTGGTCGAATTCGTGATGCGGACGGAATTTTCGATCGTGCGGGGCGGCTTCCAGGGTGAACGCGGGGAGATGATGAACGTCGGACTGCCCTTCGTGATGTGGCTGGACTCGTTACCACATTGTGCCCAGGCTCTCCGAGCGAAAGGCGAAGAGGACGGGGCGTGTGTTTTGGAGCTGAAAAGATGCCTCATGACTGCTGGCGGGCATACGGAGGCGTACGAAATCGCCACTAAGGCTTTGGTTCGCAACCCAAACCATCCCTATTTCTGGTACGCCGTCACAAAGGCAGCTATGCACGAGGAGTGTCTGCGCGCCGCCAAAAGGGGTCTCAAATGCAAGAACATCACTCCGTTCGTGAGGTTCTCTCTTCTCTATGCTGCAGTGACCACGGCTACGGAGCTGGGGCTCCACACACTCCAGGATACGTCAACCAGCAAGGAGGGTGCGGAAGGCGGGCAGAAATGGGAGTTGGGAGTTGCTTTCTTGAATAGTGCATATGATGATGCCAAAGCTTATATCGACGAAGGTCCTCCGGACATGAGAGGCTTGAAGGCGGTGCTGCAGATCTACATCTTGCTTTCGGTGGCCATACAGGGTCCCGAGCTCAGCATCGACCTTCGGGAGTTGGATGTAGGCCACATTCTCACATTTGTTGCCAATATTCTGATAAAATATTGTCAGCCCGCTATGAAAAAACTGAAGAATGCCTATGCTTTCTCGGCGTTCCTTGGGCAGAAATCAGCACAAAGCGAGGCGCGTCTTGCACAGGAAACTATAACAAGACTCTACTCTGCTGCAAGTGATACCTGGGGCCCCACTGTTGCGGCATTGGATCGCAGTTCGAGTAGCATCCATACGAGTGCCCATCGACCTGTGCCCGCTTCTCAAGCCGAGAGCGAACTGGCCAAGTGGCTTCAAGACGATGAACACGACACTTGCGCACACCCGCAAATGAGCAGGGGTGACGTGGCGATGTGGCGATGTTCATGGTGCAGCAATCCCAGCGCAGCTCTGCGAAAATGCAGTGGGTGTGGTATCACAAGGTTGGTGGTCTTTTCGAATGGTGCAGCGAGTGTAACTTAGTTTGTTTTGATAGATATTGCGATGCATCATGCCAGAAAAACCATTGGAGCAATCATAAGGTTGCTTGTAAAAAAGCAGCGGCAGCGGCGATTGCTTCTTCAGCGCTGGGTTCGCAAGCATGATTCTGCGCAATTCACAGGGACCATCGCGAAAGATTACAGGGAGCTATGGGAGATTGGATATGCGATCGCTATTTGTCCTTTGATCATGGCGAGACTCGACAGTGTCGACACAACAGGCTTCCCCTCAGCCTCGACTGAACCCAAGTCGATGAGTCATTGCTTTTCGACCCGACTATTGTAAGAGAGTAAACATAACCTGCTGATACTTACTTTGACATATATATCAAAGCAGAACGAGTATACGTGAATCTCCGAGGGGAGTTTCAAATTGATCAGACAAACTCAAAACGAGGAGATAAAGACTGCCAAAATCATTTGTCTTAGCGAATTGTATGTATACTTGTAGCTCCAGAGGTTCGGGACCTTCCACACCATCAGACAGACCTGTGACTGTCACCTGTGTGGCAAATTGTCAGACAACTCTTGCACATTCCTGTGCACAGTTTGCATACATATGTATATCCATCACACAGCACCGTCCCAAACGCGTTTGGTCTCCGTGTCAGCATGAGTCATTTCATGGATCTCGACGAACACCTGCAGTTTGTATAAGCGGTAGTACGACAGGGCTGGAGATACCGTACCCTAGGTTGCTGTGAATGTGCCCGAAAAGCATCCTTATTTGAAGTTATGTATCCGGTGGGCTGAATCAAGACTTGTGTCATCTCGGGATCTGGAACACTGAGATGGAATCAAGACATACATCTGACTCCGATCGAGTTGCGGAATTCACGGTGGCATTGGCAAGTTCCTGTAGATTTCTGCGAGCATTAAGCGAAGAGAGCACTGTGTTGGAATAAAACTTGGGAATCAATAGGGAGACAGCTTGAAAAAATGTCAGATCTTGTATGAATGGGTAGTTGAAACCATATATTACCGATATGATATGGTTTGGGCTAATGAATAAATCAGTCAATCGGCAGTGATTACGAGGCAGTGGCGGACTCACTGAGGAGAGGAATAGAGTGACGTCTGTTAGGGCAACAAGTGCCGTCAATAGCCCATTCTGTACCGTGACTGAAAGATATGAGCCGCTAATTTGTTTGATTTGACGAGACACTTACGCAGTATAATACGATCCAGCAATCGATCTGTTGCCTTGAAGGAGCCTTTGCGTCGCCGAAGGTGATATGAGAATGCTGCAGTGATGGTGACATCCCCGACCGCAGCAGAAATGAGACAGATGCACGTGATCTGCTTGAAGCTATCGAAGAGGGCGTAACTCTTAACCCAGAGAACAGCAATTCCCGTGCCAACCTAGAGGACAAATGGGTCAGTTGTAGAACGTCCAGAAGAATTGAGTACTAACCCCACCAACCAAAGTTCCCAAAGAGCAGAAGAGGATGAAGATGGTAAGTAGTCTTTGCTTCGCCACAATGTGCAAGCGCCATGCAAAGAAACTTTGTACCATGCAACCGGCGATGCCAGCCAACATGGGATCGGACGCGAGAAGCCAATCTCCTGATTCAAATGCTGAAATGTCGCCCCAGCCATCAATGAACAGTTCGCATGCCCTGTAGGATCACTGATCAAAGCCCAAAAAATCAAAATGCATTTATGCATACCATGACATGGCTAACACGGTACTCAATGCATCCAGGGCGACTAGGGCTCCGACGAAGATTTTCTGCCATAGTAGATCTCTACAAAGTTTTGTTCAGTATCCGGTCAAGAATAATGTTCTGGAGTGCATGTACTTACTTTGCACAATTTTGAGCATATGTGAATGCCTGTCAGACAGACATTATTATTATGGTGCCTGCTGAATGTTCAGGCACGAAGTTGACTCACCTGCGACACGATAATGCCAAAGAGAATCAGGCTGAAGAAGCAACCTGGGTCACAGTCCGTTCAAAGAGGGTCGAAACATTAGACAGTGTCCTCCTTGCCAATTAAAATGGTCCCCCAAGGATCACTGATAGGACTAGGCATGATGACCAGGAGCCAATTATTTGAGCGAGCGTCACTTGGAGAGTATGATAGTAGAGGTTGTGGCGATCATGATGCAAAAATCATTCCCGCGCGCTCCTCTTCAAGTGATCACTGGCGGAACGCCCGTGTCCTATCTTGCGTCGGCGCGCTCAGACTTACAGCCGCCGCAGCCGCCATCCTGCCGTATGTCAAGTTGAAGGAAGTCTAGCGGGATACTGCCCCCAGCCCGAAAAACGTCCAAGCTGATTGCCAATCTGATGAAAATGACCACCGCGTGGGCCCCACAAAGAGGCTAGCAGAATGCAGAGACGCGAGTGTAGTGAGCAACCCGGGTGAACACAGAACTCAGCAGTCAAATTCGACAACAAGGCTCAAAAGCAAAGCATGCAACACCGATCCCATACTGCTGAGCGCACTAGAAACCCTCAGCAAAATGACATATTCCAGCCTAGCGTGCAGTCGCAGGTCGATACAATCGTGTCGAACGGAGGGTGGTCAGACCTGGTCAGACGAAGCGGCTCAGAGCGGCTCTAAGCGGCTTGAATTAGGAAATGGACCGGTGGCAATCAGAATCGGATCGAGCACGTGCCAGTGTTTAACGTTTACCTGGCACACTTCAACTTAACGGACGACCTGGTTCGTGTAAACTTTCTGAAATCCTACGAGCTCAATCGGAGCTAACATAAATGCCTGTGCCTTGGACCTACAATCCCTGAGATGATGCGGAAGCAGAGTCAGACTACTGTCACTGTCCGGATGCCACCGCGGGTAATACTTGCTTGATCTGGCCGAATGTTTCCAGCACAATCTAAGGTAGCGATAACTAAGCGATAGCCCACTGCGGTTGAGTATTTCAGGTCAAGGTAAAATAAATTAAAACTGGAGAGCTCTGTAGAAGGCAAGTTTTTAACTGCCACTTGTGGATGAATGGTCATTTGCACGCACTGAAAGAAATTAGAAGCTGCCACGATTGAAATATTCAATATGCAAGTGCACGTCTACGCAAAGGATATATATATATATATCAAGCGATGAGATCGAGCATCCATCCCTTGAAAGCATCCACCAAGATATCCATATCCTTGTCGCTTTGATAGGTCATAGAAGTGTGAAAGTTGAATGACATCTGGCCGTTATACTGCCAGTAGCCCAACATGATCAAAGGAAGATCCAAGCGCACAACGCTAGATACGCCTTCGACTATGACACGCTCTCCTGCCGCGGTTGCAACGGTGGGTACGAAGTCGCGGAAGATGCCAAGTGCTTCGATGTCACCAATCGAGGATGTTGCACCGGCGTGAACACACATAGGCAGTTTCTCTGCTAGACGAGCGGTGAATAGTGAATGTGTCTTTGTCGAGCTGGAGTGCCTGGCGGATATTTCTCATATCCATGGCCAAATCAATTCCGTCCACCGCAAACAAGGCTGACCCTTCAGGGCCAAAAAATTCCGAATGCTGAGGAAAATATGGGCGCTTTGTTTCGTCTAAGTAAGCCACAAAATCCAACAGAGGAATTTATTCCATACCTGGTCCTTCGCACTCAGCGCATTGATCCAGTGGGTTGCCGTCTCGTACAGAGCGCCCACCGATTGCTTGTGCTCATGTCCATGTGACGGAGCGGACCGAATTACAGCCTCAACGTCTGCGATAGCAAAGACAGAGTCGACTACTTGCGTGACCGTACGCCCGTGCGTTTTGCAGATCGCTCGAAATTTGGCCGTTTCCTCAGCGTCTAGTGTCACGACGCGAGTAATGCCTATCCTCGAAGCACTCGGGTTCTTAATCAGCGGAGGGAAGAACGGGACCTAAGAAGATGTTAGCATGCGTCTTTGAGTCGCCTTCTCCGCGAACTTACGAAACCGGGAGGTGGAGCTGCCGCAGGCGCCAATGGTATGCTCACGTTGGCGTCAAATTCGCCAGTGAGCACAGCGGCGGCACTAGCGAGGCGCACAGTCTCCGCACCCCATTCTAGATCTTTGATAGGTGGCGCCGTCAATGATAAGGCATGGTTCAGAGTCGTCAAGAGATGGTCGAAGAGGTAGAAGCATCCACGGCCATCCAGTGATCCGTGCGGCATTTGGAAGCTGTTTTCTGTCAAATTTGATAATGAAATCTTTACTGAAACCTACGTACCTCAGTACCCATTTCCCATCCGCTAAGCTAATCGGCAATGCGTGTAACATAATCATCGGCATGTCGTGCGCAGGGTCCCAGAAGAGTTCGACCAGATCAGCGTAGTGCTCGGCAGCTGGCTTCTCTTCGTCGTGCCACTTGATCGTACAGTCCGCCCACTCTGCAAGTTGAGAGTAACTTTTGAGCACATCGTATGTGTAAGTCCAGTCATGCGATAACACGTTATAAGAGGTTGTGCAACCGATCTGTGGACTCGCAAATCTCAACTCTATCCACGAAGATCGAATGGCGGACTTTAGCTGCTCAATGCTGGGAGCGGAAGGTAGCTGAAGAGAGACAGAGCCTGTGTAGAAATATAGGCCTTGCTCTTGTGATCTGTAAATCAATGTGTATATCTAGCCTAGCCAGTCAAAATCGAGGGAGACGATTCTTACGAGAAGGAATTGCAGAGCGCCTCGAACCCAAAGAGTTTCCGCGTGTAGCTCTTGCCTCCATCGGACGTCGAAAAGGTGTATGGTAGAGACATAGCAGCAGTTGGTGTTTGAGGACCTTTCGTTTTGGCCCGCCCACGATAGGCTTATATCATGGAAACAGAAAGAGATCAATTCGGAAGGAAATCGCAGAACTGGGCCCATCAACGACTCCAGTTAGGCCACCAAGGAACACTCGTGCAGGAAATACCTCCACCCCTTCAGCTCAGCTCAGCTCAGCAGAGTCGAACTCAAGTCAGTTCACTCGGTCCATCGCTGATTGACATCTGAGAAACTCTGATCGAGATACAGATGGGCGCCGCTCGGCCGGCAGAATCTCAGCAATGCCGTGTGGGTCAACGCTATAAATCCGAGGCTCAACCAGTGCAATAAACCTGCCAACCTGGCTAATCAGTTGTTGACTATAGAAAAATCCAAGAGGCACCCCCAAAGGGTATCCCTAGTGCACTGCAAAGCCTCTGGATGTTTCAACTCAAGGAGCGTAACAAGCGACTTGTGAGTAGAAGGAAAGAAAAATTAGGCGCGCGTTCAAGCTGGTGGAAGCGCTGTCGACAATCACGCGGGTGTACTAACCTCTCCGCTCAGACGCTATCCACAATTTTTCGAGTGGTGGCTCGTACATTCCTGCATATGTAATGGACTCAAACGGACAGTCGGAATGGCATTCTATCAGACCCTGGGCCCCTCGTCTTGCCCTCTTAGTTCGCGAAATTACATCGGTATCGGCGACCTTCATCCTATCCTCGTCACTTAGTGAGCCGCCGAACGGCAGTAGCAACGGTGGGCCAGATCATGAACCCGATCTCTCGCTTGCCTCGACAAGTCTGGCGATCGACGGCGCCGAGCATGAACCATCTGATGATACCGAGACCATAGACTCGGAGGAGGTCAATGGCGGGACGCAGCCGAGGGAATTGATCATCTCAAATGCCCTCTCGCGAGGGCTGTCGGTGAATGTCAATGGCTCACCATGGCAAAGGGTGTTGATTAGAATCGATGATAAAGTGGACGAGGCTGTTATCATCATATATGGTCTAATGCCAGGGAGGCAATATGACATCGACTTGGGATTGGTGCAGGGTGGTCCAGGAGGTGTTAATCTGCGGAGACAGGTCACTACAGAGGGTAAGCTTATTATTCCACCTCCTAAAACGAGCTCAGTAAGCTAAAAGACAATAATAAGATCGCGCGAATGGAAGTGGCAACGCAGATCATGAGCAGCTTCCGTCAAATGAAACAACCCAGGAGGCGGGCACCTCCTCGCAAGCATCGACAACTCCGACGAACACCGCGCTACCTACACCTCCTCAATCTCCCATCCCAACTGTCTTCCCCACAAATCACATATCTGTGGAAGAGAAGGCCGCGGAGCTACGGCAAACACTATCCATCATCCACGACGAGCGTACTTCCCTGACTACAAACCTCAAAACCGCCCGCCGGGAGGCACAAAAAGCAGACTCTGCACTCCGCAGCCAGATTGATACTCTCCGACGCGCGAGTGAGAAGAATACTGCGGCGGAGAATCGTGCGAGACAGAAAGTGCTTGCGCTTCAGGAGGCCGTGAAGCGCGCACAGAGTGCCACAGCAGAGATGGAGGAATTAGTGAAGGAAGTGGAAAGTTCACTCCCGGCTTTGCAGGCTGGGAGACGTGAGAAAGAGCGGGCGTATAACGGTGTCTTCGCTGAGGCGGAACGGACCAGAAAAGAGATGGAACGGGAGGCGGAGGCAGCGAAGAAGAAAGCAGAACGCGGGGAGGCCGATCTTGGTGCATTGAACAATCGTTTAGAGCGGATCAATGGTAAGAGGGAGAAACTCGAGGGGGAAGGTGGCACGATCCAAGAGCTCGAAGAAGAATTGAGGCAGATCCAGTTGGAGATTGAAAGAGCAGACATGGATCCATACACATACTCTTCTGGAGACTCTCCTCAGCCCGCCAGCATGGACGGCTACCCTTACGCGGGTCCTCGCGCTTTCCAGCATTACGAGCCTATGGATGACAATACAGACCTTCAAGGCGACGATACGGAAGGGTGGGATCCTCGGTTTTCGTACCTCCCCTCGCCAGCTCGCATGAACACACAGTCGCAGGCGCCACCGCCTGGATTAATTCTGGGACCTATCGGCCGCCCTCCCCCTGCGCCCATTCAGCGACCGACGAGCTCACATATGCCGACGCTGACTTCTACTACCACTGCGCCTCCCAACACAACAGGGACTTTTGGCGCGTCATCGGGAAAGCGGTCTAATCGTAATTCTTTAGACCCACCGTTTGTCTTCCAGCCTCCTGCCCAGCTCGCAAGTGGGTTGCCGCAGCCACATTTACAAGGCCCCACGTTCTCCCCACAGCAGCAACGTAGCATTCCAGGGCCTGCTTCCCCTGCAGCTGCGCCTTTCGCGAGCTCAGGCTCAGGTACCACGCTCAGCAGCAAGGCACCGCCATTTGAGCCCAGTCGTGGGGTTGCACAGGCCGTGCGTGCCGCTGTGGGATCCTCGCCTACGGCACCTACCAGGTCTAATACCAACGGCAGCTCGGGCACTGGAAGGAGGAGGTCGAATTCAAAGTGGTCGAAGGGAGGCGGGAGTGGCGATGGTCATTCGGGGTCGAAGCAGTAAGTGCACTTTGTGACCGCGCACTTCTGGGGCAATATTTTATCTCCGCCTAATTTTATGTGCATACTATACGTTATATATATGTCGATGCATGTGTAGCCTGGAGCTCGTGCGAGTCTGCACGCTCGTCACTCAAAATAGGGGCATTTCCACGTGGTCATGCTACCAGACCAGCGAGCCGTCACTTCCGAGTCTACAACCGTCGCCGACGAGCGCGTCAACGGCCCAGAAGTACCTGACGCGACCACCGCGACTTCGGCCAGGCCAATGAACACGAATGCATTGCGCCTGACACATTCGACCTCGAGCGTGGTTCGATCGCTCTCACAGCGAAGATACCTTGTACAAGTTTCAGAGGCGACTGGCAAACCTGACACCAAGGCATTCTCTGACACCTTGCTTCTGCCCAAGACCAAGTTTCCGCTTCGCGTTGATCATTCGAATGGCGAGTTTCGCAAGAAAACCAGTGAAGATCTTTACAAGTGGCAGGTACGTTTATGTGACGCTATATGCATCATGCTCGACTCATGACAATGTGATAGTGGGAGAATAAGCAAGGGCCATTGTTCGTGCTTCATGATGGCCCGCCTTATGCTAACGGACATTTACACATGGGTGAGTAGTTGATACAACATGCCTATCCAAGCAAGCTTAATATGTCGAGCAGGACACGCCTTGAACAAAATCGTGAAGGATATCATCAATCGGTATCACCTATCTCTCGGCCAGCGAGTCAAGTAGGTCCCCGAATTTCCTGATCTTGCATGCTTTAAAGAAAAATATTAGTTACATTCCAGGGTGGGATTGTCACGGGCTCCCTATCGAGAACAAGGCTCTGAAAGACCTCGGGGTACGCAAATACAACAGTCTCCCACCAGCTCTCTCTAAGGCTTCTATGTGCAGGAATCCGCGCAGACACTCACCCCATCTGAGATCCGCGCTGCGGCGCGCCGCACAGCGCTCGAGCAGATTGAAGTTCAGCGAGAGGAGTTCAAGCAACTAGGGATAATGGCCGACTGGGGACAAAGCATTGAGGGTGGGAAAACAGGCGTGTATCGTACACTTGGTAGGTCTGCCCGTCTCTCAAATGATACCAGCTATTAAAGAACGAATACAGACCCTGCTTATGAGATGCGCCAACTGAAAGTGTTCCAGAAGATGGTGGAGAAAGGCACGTGTGCAATTTCAATGCCAGTCCTGCGCAAGCCTAACCTGTTTCTGTAGGTTTGATACATAGAAATCACCGCCCGGTCTACTATTCGCCATCTTCACGTTCTGCGCTTGCTGAGGCCGAATTAAGCTACATCGAAGATCACGTTTCGCATTCTGCATATGTATCCTTCCCCGTCGACGCACCACAAGAATTCTGGGCACGAATACCTGGTATGGAGTCGAGCGTAGCTGAAGTGGGTCTGTTGGTGTGGACTACGACACCATGGACCCTGAGTGCCAACATGGTATGTCTTGACCTCCGCTGTGCCAAGCATGTGTGTTGATTTCGTCCAATTTCAGGGCATTGCTGTCAACCCGAACATGGTTTACTCGGTGCTCAAATGCCCTGACACGAAGGATGCAAAGCCCAAATACCTCGTCGTTGCTCAGGACCGAGTACAAGCACTCCACAAATATCTGGAAGCTCACGAGGAGGTTGCAACGCTTGCGGGTGAATATCTCGCCGGCGTACAATACGCGCCCATATTTGCCCCTCTTCACCCCTCCGACCGAGCAACTGCGCTCCCCATCATCACAGCTCCTCACGTCACCCCAGATTCAGGCACAGGCCTCGTACATTGTGCCCCCGCACACGGCGCGGAAGACTATGCTGCATTCCGCTCTGCGGGACTCCTCGCATCTGGTATGGTATGCCACGTCGACAACATTGGCGCATTCAGTGCAGACGTAGCGGATATAGTCGGCACCAAGGCAGCTGAGAGTTTGATTGGAAAGCCTGTATTAGGTGAAGGCAGTAAGGCAGTTGTGGATATCTTGAAAACCATGCAGGGGGCGCTTGTTGGTGTGGAGAGGATTAAACACCGATATCCATATGATTGGAAGACGGGAGAGCCAGTGATTGTGACGTGAGTCGTGCTCACGTACGTCCAGTTATGGTCCTGACGAACGCTGTAGGGCGACTTCTCAGTGGTTTGCAAACCTTGATGCGATCAAAGAAGAAGCGCAAAGTGCCCTACAAGATGTCACGTTCATGCCTGAAATATGTAAGTGCAAGGTCCTCTATTTGAACATTCACACAATGATCTCGATGACAGCTCGCAATCGACTGGAAACCTTCGTGCGCTCGCGCTCTGAATGGTGCATTTCACGCCAGCGTGTTTGGGGCGTGCCCATCCCAGCCTTACATCATGTTCCCACTGACCGTGTGCTTCTTAACGCCGAAAGCATTTCGCACATTCTCAATGTGCTCGATGCTCACGGCCAGGGCGCAGAGTACTGGTGGGAAGGGCCCGTCGAAGAGTTCTTGCCTCCTGGCATTCGCGAGACAGCCTTGGAAGGCGAATGGAAGAAGGGCACCGACACGATGGACGTGTGGTTCGACAGTGGCACGAGCTGGGCGCTTCTGGAACAGTTCTCTGCGTCTGAAGAAGGCTGGAAAGGCAGGAAGCATCTGGCCGATGTGGCTTTGGAAGGATCTGACCAGCATCGCGGGTGGTTCCAGAGCCAGCTCCTCACCGCTATTGGCTGCAGCGATGTACGCGGGGTGAGTAGCCCATACAAGACGGTGATCACACATGGGATGGTTTTGGACGAAAAGGGGAAAAAGATGAGCAAGAGCTTAGGAAATATAGTCAGTCCGATGACAATCATCAACGGGGGCAAGGTCAGTGTGGCATGTCATAGTCAAAGTGTCGGCCCAGAGAGCTGACGAAGTGATTTAGGACAAGAAGAAAGATCCTGCTTACGGAGCCGATGCGCTTCGCTTGTGGGCAGCAACCGTAGATTATTGGCGTGACATGTCTATCGGGCCAACAGTTCTGAACCAAGCTGCCGAATCCTATCGAAAGATTCGTAACTCTGCACGATTTATTCTCGGAAACATTGGAGAAGTCGAAAGTGAGAGGCAATTTGAAAGAGTCAGTAAGGAGAACATGGGTATCGTGCGTGACTGTCCGCTTTCTAACCGTTTGTGTATTGACTTCGTTAACAAACAGGCGGAGAAGTATGTCATGCATGAGCTATACAATCTAGAACAAACTGCACTTGAGGGTTACTCGGCATATAATTTTGCTAAAGGTGCGGTTTTACTTATCGATTAGCATGCAATTATTGACACTGCGTTAAGTCGTGAACGCCCTGAGCAATTTTGCAAACGTTACACTGTCCTCACTCTACTTTGATATTACCAAGGATTGCCTGTACGCAAATGATCTCAAGAGCCCAGAGCGAAGAGCCGTCGCAACAGTGCTCGAACAGGTCAGCACGGCTTTCTCCGCTGAAACCCTCATACTCAATGTAACATAGATCTTGAGTACCATGACATCGATCATGGCACCGGTTCTGCCTCATCTTGCAGAAGAAGTGCACCACACCGTCCAGGGACATGGACCATCTGCATTCGCAAGAAAGTGGACGCCCCTGGTTAGTATTGTCTTGATCATTCTTAAATGTGACTGACGGTCAACCGCTAGTCTTCAGAATGGCACAACCCAGTCGCAGAACAGGATATGCAGGTGCTATTGGGACTTAGGAGTGTTGTTCTCGGCGGTATCGAGCAAGCGCGTGGTAGCAAGTACGTCCCTCATTCGAATGTAAGGCAACGCATCTTAACCAATCTCTTTGGTCTACAGATTATTGAAAAGTTCGCTGGAAGCGGAGGTAGATATCATTTTGCCGCACGATGCTCAGTCACCGGCCCTCGCATTGCTTCAGCGCGAAAGTACGTGATATAAAGCGCATACATTCCTGCTAGGCTTACGCGCTCAATAGAGGAATTCCTGAAGACCCTGTTTATCGTGTCTAACGTGACCTTATGCGATGAGGCATCCTTTGATACATCTCCCATAAAATGGTCGTTCACAGACACGCTTCGTCTCCCTGGTAATATGACCTCTCTTTTCTGTCTTCATTTCACTGACTTATTTTGGTTGCAGATTGTGATGGGGGCGTGACTGTACGTGTTCGTCCATCGGCACTGGAGAAATGTCCCCGCTGCTGGACATTCACGCGACATGAGCACGACACCCTCTGTCACAGGTGCGACAGCGTTCTAAAAAATTAGATATCTAGACTACCATAATGTCCATATAATTGCTGTGTAATTTTGAACAACTTGCTCACATTTTGTCGCCCCTTGACGTAATTTACGAGAGTGAGAACTGCCACCAAACAGCACGTAACAGTTTACCACCTCAGCAAACTGACTTGCCTCAACCGCTACCTCATACTCTGAATTCGTATGCGGGGGGCTAGACATGCAGCGCGCATACGAACGTTGTTGACTCAAAATGGGAGACGGTCGAAGCCCATAAATGTGGTCGTAGCTCGGCGCGTCGAGTCACTTCCGAAATTTGTTACTGCACTTGCCAGAAATCCCCATTTCCAGTCAGTATCGAGTCATCAACGCGCTTTCTCCTCCGCATCATCGAACCCAATGGATTCCATCACCCAGTCTCTGGCTGGCCTGTCCATCACCCCCTCCGCGACCATTACACACGCGGAAACATCCTCTCCAGCGACCTGGCGCGAAGCAATAACGGCCTCACCTTCCGCTCCGAAATCCTTCGAGCTTATCAAAACCCTCGTCTTCAAGCCCAAGACTGCTAAAACCGCTACCACTGTCCCCGTTGTTGTCATCGCGCGTGATGATATCGAGACGAGCTCTGGCGCGTTGGGCAAGAAGCTGAATCTCAAGGAGCTCAGGCTTGCATCCGAAGATCTTCTCAAGGAGTTCTTCTCGGTCGATAAAAACTCTCGTACGTTACTATTGTGGAATTTTTGCATCACACATCCCTTATCGGTCGCGATCCCTAGTATCGCCTCTCGCATTGACAAAGGAGACATTCCCCAAGGTACTCACAGTGATCGACTCATCGATCGCAACATCCTCCTCTGTCTTTGCGGTGCATGCTCTCTCATCCAAAGAGACTGTTTTCCTCACCGGAAAAGACATCGTCTCCTACCTCACAAGTGTCGAGAGCGGCGACGCCAAGATCCAGGAAATCGATTTTGAATCTTTGAAGACCGAAGGCGGAGCTCCCGCCGTTGTCACAAAGCAGACGAAAGAGAAAGAGTCTGCGAAAATCGAAGGCGCTGTGCAGGTCGCCGTAGGTGTCAAGAAGGAGGTCGACTTTGCCGCTTGGTACACCAACGTGCGTTGTTATTATAGACCCTCTGTTCCCTCCGACTGACGCCTTGATGAAGGTCCTTATCAAAGCAGATATGATTGACTACTATAGCGTAAGCGGTTGCTACATCCTGAAGCCCTGGTCATATGGCATCTGGGAAGAGATCCAAAGTACGTCGCCCCATCAAAACAATGCTAATTGATTATCTGACTTTTCAACAGACTGGTTCAATGTCAAAATCAAGGAGCTCGATGTGCAGAACTCTTATTTCCCCATGTTCGTCTCTCAGAAGGTTTTGGAACGTGAAAAAGACCACATCGAAGGTTTCTCTCCTGAAGTCGCATGGGTCACACGAGCGTTAGTTATTCGTTACAATTAATTAAGAATCGCTGACACGTCACCCCCAGCGGAAGCTCAGATCTTGAAGAACCAATCGCCATTCGCCCTACCTCGGAAACTGTGATGTACCCTTGTGCGTGCCAATTAGGACATTAACGATGCTGCACATTAGTTACACTGAATTCACAGACTACGCTAAATGGATCAAAAGTCATCGAGATTTGCCTCTCAAGCTTAACCAGTGGAACAGCGTCGTTCGATGGGAGTTTAAAAACCCTCGTATGTGCTATCTAATCCAACAAGGATTCAAACTCAACTTTCTTATCCAGAGCCTTTCCTACGTACTCGTGAATTCTTGTGGCAGGAGGGCCACACTGCGCACCTGACCAAGAATGAAGCAGATGTCGAAGTTCGCCAAATCCTCGACCTCTATCGCCGGATCTACGAAGAGCTTCTCGCCGTCCCTGTCATTCCAGGTGTCAAATCCGAGAAGGAGAAGTTTGCAGGAGGACTCTATACCACTACCGTGGAAGGGTTCATCCCCACATCCGGACGGGGTATCCAGGGCGCGACCTCCCATTGCCTGGGACAGAACTTCTCCAAGCCGGAGATGTTCAACATTGTCGTTGAGGATCCCAACGATCCTACCGGCCAGGGGAAGACCTACGTCTGGCAGAACTCCTGGGGTCTGTCCACCCGCACTATAGGTGTCATGGTCATGGTGCACGGAGACAACCAAGGCTTAGTCCTGCCTCCACGCGTCGCAAGCGTGCAGGTCGTCATCGTGCCTTGCGGTATCACGGCAAAGACCACGGAAGCGGACAGGGCATCCATTAATGAGGCTTGCAATGAACTCGCAAAGACCTTGAAGCAAGCTGGCATCCGGGCCAAAGCCGATGTCAGAGATGGCTATACCCCAGGATGGAAGTTCAACGAGTGGGAACAGAAGGTACCCGAACTTCGTAATTTATCGTGCATGCCTAACTTTCGCGCCAGGGAGTCCCCCTCCGCCTTGAAATTGGTCCAAACGACCTGGCCAAGAAGCAAACATTGACCGTCCGCCGTGATACGGGTGCCAAAGCCCCTGAGCCACTCGCAGACATCGCTGGCACAGTCTCCAAGCTCCTGGAGACTATTCAAAGCGATATGTTCACCCGCGCTCGTGACACCTACCACTCGCGCCTAATTGAAGTCACCAAATGGGAGGACGTCGTCCCTAACCTTGACAACAAGTGTGTGGTCGTGCTGCCGTGGTGTGAAGAGGAGGCTTGTGAAGATGATATCAAGGAACGCAGTGGACGCGCGTAAGTATTTCTTTGAGCGAGCCAGCGCGAACCCTCGTTGACATTTGAAATCCAGATCTGAACCTCAAGATGAACGCGCTCCATCTGCGGGTGCCAAGTCCCTGGCGATTCCGTTTGACCAGTCACGCTGGACTCCTATTGAGCCTGGCAAGACCAAATGCCCTGCTTGTGGCAAGGATGCCAAGCGGTGGACCATGTTCGGCCGCTCGTATTAGAGTGTGGGTAATTTTATCATAGTAATCTGTTGCTAAAGTAGAAAGCGGAAATAAATTTGCGTGTCCAATGGCACTTGGCTTCACAGAGCCATCTCAGGTTGCTGCGCTCAGCGCGTTTTGACCCAAGACCAATCTCAGGCAGAGTGACAGCCACGAAAGCGGCAGATTGTCCCTCATTGTGTCTCCACAGCCCCACCAATTGGTAACATCAGAAAAAAAGCAGATGAAAGGACGTTGACGCATCTATCGAAAAGTCTGCTTTACATGTTATCAGGATAAATTAGAGCAAAAAGAGCTCCCCGGCCGGGAGTCGAACCCGGCTCTCGCGCGACCCAATCAATGACAGGCGCGTGTACTGAACCGATATACTACCAGGGACCATGGAGGAAGTGCTTCCCAGATGATCATGATCAATGTGGATTTGCGACAACTGCATATGGCCCAGATGCATCCGTTGCATTTTTATCATAAGATTATGTATATTCGCTGGGCTTGACTCTATCTGAGAATTTCAATCAAGTCGCCTGTCTATTGATACAATCCTCCCATACATATGGGTCGACCTCGGAGACGAATCCCCAATCGAGGTGAACTGATGTGCCGCGTGGGCACTGTCGGTGACTGACCCCCGGCATGTCACAGCACTAAATATTATTGAGGATCAGTGTTTGGCAGTTTGCCTCACTATCGCCTCTCCCCCCTCTAACCGTCTCTCCTCCAGTCTCTTGTCGACGAAAATGCTCTGCCGCTCGTTATTTTCTCTCCTTCTCGGTGCCTCCTGTGTTTTGGCACGAAACGAATCATATCCATTCATCGGAACTTGGAGCTCTGGTTCTCGAGCCGTCGTAACAGGCGCTGTAAGCACACACCCCAGCAGGTTTCCCAATCTTATGAGTGATTCTCATGACCTTCCAAATGGCAGGGCTTTGCAAATCCCGCAAACCTCACTTTCTTCTTTCCCAAGAACTCTGGCATATCATATTCTTTGTACGTCCATCGATTGCACTTCGCCTTGTCTCGAGGTCCGCTGAAGCCATTCCACTCCAGCACTGACGATGGGTTCTATGAGATCGCGCGTTATCGTTTTGTGTCTAATGGTGAGCTCAATCTTGCCTACCCGGTCGTCCTCGCACCATCTCTCCTGCTCACATGCCTGAACTACAGCCACGAACCCCGCATGCATCACGGGCGTCATGCAGTGGGTCCACGGGACTTACACTATGAACTCCACTGGCAGCATCATCTGCGTCCCCTTCCACGACGGCTTCGAGCAGGTTCAAGACCCATGCCCCTCGGACCCGAACCGCCAATCTGTCATCATCGACCCGAGCTATAACTATACCGAGATCTACCAGACGTGGGCGGTCACGCAGGACCCTGTGAAGGGCCCGCAGCTTGTGCTCTATCAGGAGGACGGGTCACCTTTGGCGCCCCAGACTCTGCTCAGCACGTCTCCAAACATGCTGCCGACCACGACGCTGCGGAACAACTCGGCAACACCTCCTGGCCCAACGACGAGCGCAGGGTATGTCACTCAGGGCAAACGCTCGGGCTCTTGGTGGTAGAGGTAGATACGCATATAGAGTGCGCTGCGGTATTAATCTTTCTTGATCTACTACTTACCTTGCTACCTACTACTTACTTGCTATGTTCTCGGAGACTTCTCACATGGACATACCTAGTCTTATTTCTGTTGGACACCTCTGGAACTATATTTTTACGCTGTGCCTTTAGCGTCATGTCATATGATCGTCAGACTACCATGGTGTGCCCTCTGGGAAGACCATTGGCCCCGCCACTTCCTTCCGCTTCTCAGGGCCAAGCAGCATAGATACGATGGTCAAGGCAAAGGGAAAGGTTGTTCCTGGGCCACGGCTTTTGGACGATGGACATCCAAGTAAGTGGCGATCTATTGTGACCATTGCAAAAGCACGAACCTTGTGACTAGCTTCCCGGACACGACTACAGACTCATCAGAGTATTCGAAATCTATGCCGCAGGTAAGTCCCTCGCCAGGCTTGCTAGACATATGCGCACATTTCGCGAGTTGCTCCTTGACACTCGGATGTGATGTCAGCGGCTGACTGGGCAGCTTCGCGGTGAGCGCTGCAAGACTCCCTGTACAGCAGATATCAGCGAATAGCCTCCATATCAAAACGTTAACACGTCTACAATTTGATTACCTGCGCATATCATGCCGACGATCTTGTCCTGATTGAGGTAATCCTTGATGAGGGTCTGCACACCCGAGCACTCCGAGATCGTAGCAGCACCCTTAGCACCCCCAGGGATGATCAGGACGTCGAAACTCTTCTGTACGCAATATTCAATGTGCGGTCTATTGTGCTAGTATTGCATTTACTGTGCCATCCGCGTGATTTATATCGGAGAACAGCACATCAGGGAGGAACTTGATTCCCCTGCTGCCTGTCGCGATGATCGGAGATGTGCGCTCGCTGTCATCAGCAGCAACGAAAGCAGACGTGCATTTTACACCAGCGCGAACGAGGGTGTCGTATGTGATAGTGCTGGAACCCGTGGTCATTAGTCTTATGCTAATCCAGAAGAGAGTTGTATGCTTGCAATTCCATTTCCTCAGTTCCATCTGCGATGAGGATGAGAGCACTGAATGTAGGATCTGACATTTCTCAGTCTTAAGCAGTTTGTGATAGAGCAGTGATAGGTTGAATTCGAATGAGATGGTGCCAATGGACGTCATAGGCCCATACCCGGGCCCTTTCGAGACCTGCATCTTATCTATACCAATCCCATTATTGCATCTGCGCCAGCGTTCAGTCATGCAGGCTCTAGATCAACTATCCAACAATCAAGCTATTGACACACGACATTAAAATATAGATGTGAGACTTTGCGCCAAATCAAACAGGACAATCTAGAAAAGCGTACCATGATCACGATTTCTCATCCAGAGCAGCCAACTGATCCACCAAGTCATCCATAACATCCCTGCCTCGCGCCTGTACCTGCGGATCGGGCGTGCTGCTCGAACCCACCTCTGGGCTGTGATTGCTGCGCAGATGTACTGGGACCAGAACAGATCCCATGGGCTCGAATCCAGGCGCGATCTTGCGCAGCTGGTCGCGTTTCCGCCTGTCCTTCTCCTCGTCTCGAGCTCGCAAATAGGCTTCCCGGCGGGCGGCGTGGGCGGCTTGGGTGGCACGGCGGGAAGACTCGAGGGTAATAATGTGTGGCTCGAGGGTGAATGGATAGACGAACTACCGGCAGTGTGGAGATGTAAGACTAGCGAGGCTTCGGCGAAAGCGGTCACTCTTACATAGGGCGTAACACTTTCAGGTAACGGGTGGATATCAGGAGGGAGCTCGACCTATATTCGTCAAACTGAATTAGAATGTTTTCAGTAATAAAAGTCCTACGATGTACCCGCCGCGGCACGCGAAGACTGGGGGACTGAATTAGAGGGACATGGGATGCTGGGCCATACTGAGTTTGAGCTACAGTAGAAGATAGCCTTCAGTCACTCTTTAAGGCGATTCGATTGGGGAAGCGCAAGTATGACTGACATTGATCTGGCATAAGGGCGACAACACTGAAGCAAACGTTGACAGTTCAGTCAGAGCTCAATCGGAGTCAAAGTCTTGGACACGGTCACGTGACTTATTCGTAGACTCTGATGATGTTACAATGAGAACATCCAATCGACTGGGAGCTCAGTCCATGGACCAGGTCCATGGACGTCCATGGACCGAGTGGCGCGGAATCATTGCCGGGACAATGCCCGGCCACGGTTTCCGGTTGCCAAGTGCAGACCCATTAATATTGTGTTTGGGCGTGCATTGTCTGTCAGATCCGAGTCAGATCGACAGTATGCATATGCCACCAGCAATAATTATCCATACAGTGATAATAGTGTATATAGTTCAAATTTTGAATACAATCTACTTACCGAAGCCCACAAGGCTGCCACGGAGCCATGACCTCAGGTGGACTTGCAGGAGGAGGAAAATCAATAAAGGCCATAGTTGATAATTTTCTGAGGTACTTCTGGCATACAGGAGCTCATATTAGCAAGACCTGGGAGTAGCCAACGAGAGCCGCACAAACTGGCCTTGATTTGCTAGAATCTTAGAGGCTTGCTAACAGCTGCACAGCCACAGGCTCTCTGTTATATCGACAGACAGGCTATTTGCTAAGGTGAAGTGACAAGTACAATATCATCATATTTCTACAAATAATCATTCAAAAGCCTAAAACATATTGCTACTCCTTTGAGGAAGACGCACAGGATCCATTACTGCGTTGGGAAGGGGTGTGGGCCACAGGGGTGTCGTGGCGGGACAAGAGGCAACACGCCACAATGGGCCGGTGGACCATGGACTGGTACATGGACTGAGCTCCCAGTTAGACCGATGTATTGGTTACAATGATAGATACTGTCTTCTCTCTGATCAAGCTCTCCGATTCTGCAAAATCACTTCAATCGTGCGTGAAAGTCAAATACGTGGGATTGACGAGGCTCCGGATAATTTGACTTTTCAATCAATATTGAATTATGTGAGAATGCATTTGCCACCACAATAATAGTCTAATTTCTTGAATCACATTCGAGGTGAAAGCTTCAGGTTCACATTCTAAATCATCGATTGACTGGGGTGGTATTGGTAGGGTAGTCTCGCTAGCTGGCAGTTCCAGAAGAAATACACACTCCAGACTGCATTCCAGTCATATTTATTCGCTCACGCACGCCGTCTGGTTCAAATGCATAGCCGCTGGAGGACTAGTCCTATCGCTGGCGCCAATATTATCATCACCTCTAGAAAGACCAGAAAAACTATCATCTGAAATTTGAATGGCTAGTGCATCACAACTCTGGTAGAAACACCAGGCTGGGCGCATCTCGAGAGCCCGATAGGTAAGCCGGAATGCGAGAAGCACGTAGGTGACAAAATGATATTCATTTGTTCCATAACTCCTTCCCCAGTCTCGTAGCGTGTAGATCAACAAGGTCGCGGTGGACGCGGGGGTTGTGGCAAGGGCTGTACAGGATCCTCGACCAACGGGAGACATGAGGAAAAATTCCTGCCACAAAAATCAGCCCGAGTGAAGCGGACAGGCCTCGGGCGATGCAGATCTTTGGGGGAGTTTGACAGACCAGTGTGGATCTAGATCAATGATCAGGATGCAAGGGGAGTTGTAAAGTGAATTTCCCACGGTCCAGTTAGACGGAGTGGCCACGTCGACCGAACGCTAGCCTTCTATTCTGTACACCTGGTTTCCTTTCTTCCACCACCCGCGACGCTCTGGCAATGTCCTCCCGTATCAACATCGCGCGCCCGACCTCGGCAAATACCTACAATGTCGACCCGCACGGTCTTTCAAATTCCCGGCCTTCTTCCACAGGCTACAGGGCGGCGAACCCAGACGACCCGCTGGAGAAAGTCAAAGCTTTCGCACAGACCGTAGAGGACAACATAGAGATCTACACTCAACCTCTGAAACCCCATTTGCCGGCAATTGGACGTTTCTTGATCGTGGTAACATTCTTGGAGGACGCACTGCGTATTGTTACCCAGTGGAGTGATCAAATCTGGTATTTGCAGAGGTGTGTATAATGTCTTCAAACTGTTGAGACGCTTATTGAACTATCTTTGTCACTCTCAGATACAGAAGCTTCCCATGGGGAATCTCGCATCTGTTCCTGCTCATAAACGTCATAGTCAGTAACACGTTTCCCTTTGAATTCGAGATCTGCAACTTATTATGCGGTAGACTATGCTTGCTGGCTCCGGTGCTGTCATCTCGAAGCGCTACACCGAGTTTGCTGTTGGCGGTCTTCTCAGCGTCGTTATCATCCAGGGCTTCGGCTATGGCCTCATTTTCGATCTCAACTTCTTCCTCCGCAACTTGAGCGTTATTGGTGGCCTTGTTATGGTCTTCACTGAGACACTTGTCACACGGAAAGCGCTCTTCGCTGGGATTCCTTCCATGACCGAAAACGATCGCAAGAAATAGTGCGTCCACTCGAACTTCCAATGAAAGATAATCTAACTTTTCCCTCTTAGCTTCTTGCTCGCCGGTCGCGTTCTCCTCATTTTCTTGTTCCTCGGCTTCATCCTCCAGGGTGAATGGAGCATTGGCAGAGTTCTGCTTTCTATCTTCGGTCTCGGCGCATGTGTTATGGTCGCCATCGGCTTCAAGGCCAAATGGTCGGCTGTATTCCTCGTCCTCGTCCTCAGCGTATTCAACGTATTCGCTAACAACTGGTGGAGCGTGGTATCTTCCCACCCACAACGCGATTTCCTCAAGTAAGTCTCACGCATTGTGACGTCATAGCCCGGGGCTGACCCACACGCTCAGATATGACTTCTTCCAAACACTTTCTATTGTCGGTGGATTGATCCTCCTTGTCAACATGGGTCCTGGTGAGCATACGTTCTTCCAGCTCTGTCAAGTTCTTAGCTAACTTTTTCTCCCTAGGCGGTCTCTCCGTTGACGAGAAGAAGAAGACATTCTGATTGACTTCCCAATGGTTGTTCTATGTCGTTTTGGGCGCGATGCGAAGGAATCGGCGGTGGTTTGTAAAGTCCATACAAAATATAACATCATTCCTTATCTGGACCATACTCCATCTGCGTGCAATACCACCACCACTACAGTATCCTGTTGGTGATCAATAGATGACTCGTCTCTTCGGTTGATGTACATAGACATGCAAACTCTACCGGAACGTTTTCTCTGATCTGGAATCGCGACGCGGTCACTAGGCACCGGGTTCGTTGTTTCCGGCGTTACATCCTCAACGCTGTCTTTGACCCTGGCAACGTCGCTGCGCTTGCAGCCCAGCAAAGATAGTGGGGACGTCTGGGGACGTCGGTTCATGCATGTCCAACTGTTTATGTACATTATTGAATCTGACAAAAGTCACAGCGATATTTTCTCGCTCCATATATTCTTTCCAACCATCAGCTTCATATCAACTTCGCTAGTAACTGCGCCGGATAAGCGCATAAATGCGACTTGAATATGTTCAATGCGCAAATTTGAAGTCAAGACGTCTGTTCCCCAGATCTGTGGTTGTGTTCAGGTAATGTTCGCGTTCCTAAAATAGTGTAAACAAGATAACCAGTCAATGGAGACAGAAAGCTCATACCTGATCGGTCATTCCATCCCAGATTCGGCCTCGCTGGCGATTTCTCCAAGCATAGTATGCCTTCGTGCCGGGGTACAGAACGAGGAGATTGACACAGCAAATAATGATCAGGTTACGATTTCCGCGAACGTCTAAACATGGCCAGGTCAGCGCAATGGCATAGCAGATTAGGCAATGACAAACATCGGGGAGCGTCGTCTGCGCGATATATTTGCGCGGAGACTACACTGCTGGCCTGGACAAACATATTGTATAGGGAGGCATTGACAGTCCGGCTGGCCACTGCGCCCGAGTTTCGAGAGCACCATCCTACCTGAATGGGATGGGTGTATCTGCGTGGAACCATTTTTTCAGTATACCACTAGCATCGGGACAGCCGTCATACGTACGGATAAGACAACAGTCCAGTTGCAAGCCCCTACGTGCCAAGTTCAGTATAGGTGCACGAATATTGGAGCCCTAACGCACATAATACAGCCAGGGATTTGGGTTTTCCGGGAGCAAGTAAATCGCGATCAGGAATGGGAGAACCCAGAGGTCCTCTGCCATTGCCACGAGAGACCGCTCATCGACCAGTTCAGACACCATGGTGATTCCAAACATAGTTATCATGCCCAGAACAGTCGAAGGTATCGTGAGCAAATTAGTCTCAAATGTGCTGAATCTATTGAACCGAATTGTTAGTTCGGTGATAGACACAAGAGTAAGGAGCCATACCCGAGATTTCGCAGAGATAAAGTTAGATACGTGGTCGGCGGGGTGTTCGGAATGCCAAACATTATGCCTCTGTAATGTTACCGGTCAGTATATGGCATAAAGGACCACGGATGGGACCTACATGATATAGACAGGCCACAGATCATAATCACTGACGTTGGGCCGTTAGTCGATATTTCGGGCTGTAAGATAAAGCTTGCATACCATACAGCCGTCCAGAGTCTTTTCAATGTTAAGCCTTCGCGATTATGCATGTCTCCCTTTGGATTGAATCAACATCGCATCCATGAAAGATTGAGTCAGTCGGTGATGTACCTTTGAGGGGTCATCTCTCAGGACCCTGGACACTATGATGGTCTCCTCGCGCTCCGTGAACCAGCCTTTGGGACGATACCAGGACTTGGTCTGAGTAGGTGACGCTGGCATCTTGAAAAATGTCGCGAGACCGATAGCAAGTGTGATCAAGCCTCTATGAATAAACCACGAGGTCAATACCAAGTTATACCGACCATGGCAAGACTTACTCAATTAAGAACAACCATCTAATCATCGTAATTGTTCTTGAGCGCTGATTTCAACATAAGCGATTGGACTTACTGCCATCCCGCTTTACCAGCATGGCCTCGGAGACGCAGCACGCCAAAGGCAAGGAAAGAGGCGACGATGCTGCAGATATTGGATGATATCCAAAACAAGGCCAGGCGGAAGGGTAGCTCGTTTTTGGTGTAATAGTCTGAGCAAATACTGTGAGCTATTGTGAACGAACGTGTCGTGAGCAGGTAACGAACATGAAAGATACAAGATCAAGTCGGGAATGTAACTGTTCAGGGTCGATTAGTCAGTATCTATACTCAAGTTTGACTGGAAATGAAGAGCTCACCCTCCTTGGAAGAATCTGGCAGGTGTATGATGGTACTTTAGTGGCGCTGCCAGCATCATGAGAGGAAGCGCTTACCCCAAGAGCGCGCGTGTGACGAGAAACGAGGTGCGACCATTCAACCAGAACTGTGACAGAGTTATAATACCTTGGGTGCATAGTCAGGGTGTGTTACTTCTACGCTGAGAAGTGATGCGTACTCCACAGTGTCATCTGCATCGGAATCCAACGATCGGGCCCCACCTGCGATTTCAAAGTAAGATGGAGAACCTCGAAAGTGGAAAGGTGAACATACCCTTTTGGATACAAGTTGCGACGGTAGTTCAGCGCACAAGAAGGCCACCCTAAATACGGTGTTGCCCAGGTTGAAATCTGCATGCAGAGTGAGCATAAAGCGTTGACACCGAGATCTCAAACTCGCCATCGGTAGTCATATGAAGGTCTGTAAACTAACATCAGATGATGTTATGAGGTAACCGGTGAATGCGGATTGTTACCTTGTAGAAAGTTGTCTGTGTTTGCCTGGCTGATATTGCTACGATCCAGATTGAGAGCGGAGAAACTGATAGCAGCCCACAGCATGACTTTCCAGTCGATCTTTCTGACAATTGCCTGACGGAATAACTCGTCAGCTCGAGCGTAATAGATGTTCAAGACACGCACCTGTTCCTCCCTATAAGTCCAGCGAGCTTTCGGATCGAAGCGGTGGATATTCTCGTAGTTTGCCTTCGGCCAATAGTGGGGCGCAAGCTTGGGGTCATCGAATACAGATGCTCTAGTTGAGATCGAGTCTAGATCTATGGGTTTGTGGAATCGACGGAAGAATATGCTGGTGAATCCAGTGGCCGACTGGGTTTCCTCTAGAAGACCGCTTTTCACCGAACCTGACGAGGGGGACGGGTCCTTGTCGAGCGAGGAAATGGATGCTCTGGAAGCATCTAACCCTTTGGCGCTGTCTGAATGCGAAGGATCCAGCAGAATAGGAAGGGAAGTGCTCATCGAATCCATGGCGGGTGAAAGAAGGATTGCTCGCCTGTCAACATACCTTAAGTAGAAAACACCTGCCCCACATTGGAGATCAAGCACACCATATGTCTCTCAGACAAGCTCAGACAGCGCTAACAAACCGGGTTAATAGAAGAGCCAGGGCCGTTGTTTGGTACGGCAATGGGACGGCACTTGACGCCAGAGGAGTTGGGTATTGCGCCATTTTGCGGCTTGTGTTCCACAAGGCACACTGCGAGATAAAGCTCTTGATCGATGCGCATGAAACTGGTAATTAATTGAGTAGCTGGCTCAAAGGGATAAACCCTTGACACCAAGATCTACAGAGGCAGTGAGTGACCCGGCCAAGCCAAGAATTGCCAGGTCTTTCATGGCAGCCTATAGCTAGCGGCAAACTGTCATGTCTGCGGAGGCTAATGGGGAAACGGACATCTCGGCGAGCGTAATCATCGCAATAGGAGCGCACTCTGAGATAGCAGCAAGGCCTCCTTATTCACAATCAAATGATACATCGGGGTCTGTAGTCGATACAATGATAAGGTGGTGGTGGTGGTGGTGGTGGTGGTGGTGATTATTTTATTCCGGTGAGGTCCCGGTAAGGAACATTCGTATTCAGCACTTGTGTCGATTGGGTCGTGCTGAATGTAGTGATAGACCTCGGAGACCGAATGTGCGATCGGATGACGCAGATTACACAGAGACTACACGTCTAGGTGCTCTCCAACTTGACTGGAGTAAACGTCTTTGTCACTGCTGAGGATGAGTGCGTTGCAGTGGAAGGGGAGGATGTAAGTTTGATGTGTGTGGCGTCGGCCGTCTGAGCCGGCAGAGATGACGACTTCGTAGCAGTGGATGGTGAGGTCTTGGCATCGGCGGCCAGGATAGATAGAATGCTGGAAGCTTCGGAAGATCCTATGGTGCGAGTGGAGGGTGGGAGAGCAACCGATGTTCCAGCCGGTAAAGCAATCGTTACGGTGACAGTTTTCGCTTTACCGCTTGCCGTTGGATTGCCATCTGACGACGAAGACGTGTCATTTTTGCAGCCTGTAACCCCGCCATGGGCACCAGTCGCGCTGATGATGGACGTAGCATCCATCTTGCTCGTGCAAGCTAGAAACTAAGGCACAACAATGATCAGATGCACACTTGCGGTGGCGAGATATGGTGACATACTGTTCCATTTGACTGGACCAATGGCAAAGCAAAGCACGTCTGGGACTTCCCTCCTGAGCATTTCCCAGTTTCCCAGGTTCCCTTCTTGGAACACTGCGCAGGCAACCCCGATACACAAGCGGTAACACCCGCTGTGCAAAGCAAGTGTGTAAGTATATGAGGTAAAGGGGTAAGGAAGAAGCTCACGATTACAGGAATCTGTCACTTTCAAAGTGATAAACTCGGCATTGAGGTGTTGTGCAGCGAGTCCATTTTGCAACAGCGCGCTTGCATCGAGTGCGGTTGGTGCAGATAATACGGAAGGCACCACCGAAAAGACCAGCAGGCAAAAAGATAAGAAGTTCATCGAGGATTGACGAAGGGCGAGATTTGTTGACTCCAGGTCAAGAATGAGATGAAGAACCTAAGATGAGCACCTGGCCCAAAGAACAGTCGCGACGATGAAGAGATCGGCTTGCGATGAGGAAAGAGCATTTTGCAGGGCTTTTAGGTCTAGAAGAACAATGGCGGATACCAAGAGCAACAAGGACAGAAAAGCAATTGTGCGTACTCAGAAAGCAGGTGAAGACAGGTGAAGGTCCGTTGCCAGCAGTGACAGTTGCTGCAGTGACTCATGTATGCAAGTCGCTGACTCGATCTGACTCGGAGATGGACGTTTGACACCGACTCGGTCTCACACAGCACCCTCAACGATCAATCACTTGAACCGCTTTCAATGATCAGCGATCAGCATGTATCAGCTGCTTCCTGACAGCCTCTAACCGGTGCATACCTGACTAGAGTAAGTAGCAGATACCCGTATTTTTGGCTGCTTCTGGCTCAGATTACTCGAGGGCTACAAGAATTTTACACACTGTCAATGGGGACTGGGCAGGATTCCAGAACTTCGCACTGTCACCATAATCCTTCGCAACGCGTTCTCTCGCTCCTTTGTATCACCTACTTGATGCGGGACCGCGACGGAGTCCCATCACATACATTGCTGTGACTGGTCGTCAAGATCACAAGCCATCCACCCCAAGTCTCCACCAAAGTTGATGGCGCTTTGTCCCTGCATCCAAAAACTCATCATATGCGCTCTCTTAAGGCTGTTTACGCATCTTGATTTGATCTAAGGTCAAGATTTTTGTGCAACTGCTCAACTGTGAGCTGGTTTCTTGATAGTCGAACGTCCGCCTCGTCATGATGTCGGTCAGCAACCGGACAGGAATCGTCCGCAGCGATCATGTGCAATGTTCCAGAGATATAAGAGCGCTGAGCTTGAATGGCTGAAACTCATTCCCACCCCAGCATTTTAACTCA
Organism: Athelia sp. TMB; assembly: GCA_014898675.1. Taxonomy (NCBI): domain Eukaryota; kingdom Fungi; phylum Basidiomycota; class Agaricomycetes; order Atheliales; family Atheliaceae; genus Athelia; species Athelia sp. TMB. The sequence continues at coordinate 173,238 of JACXVL010000071.1, read as the reverse complement.
CTATGCATCGAAGTGCTCTGCTCGGATTGATCAGCTCTTTGGCTTTTAGCGGCGCTTATGGACAGCACAGTATCGCCAGCAGCACTTTAGTTCGCTCATATCCATGTCTTCAAAATTGCTTCGCTTAACGAGGTCAATAATTTGACAGCTAGGCAACATTGGTCAGCCGGGTGTCACTCGTGATTCTTGCGGCTCTGTCCGCATACGATCCGATGCTGCAGTATGTCCTCGCTTCGCGCCTCTGTTGATTGCTCGATACTAAACATGTATCGCAGCTTTGGGTCTGTCGCGAGTCAGTTTGATCCACAATCTCACAATGCAGCTGCTGACCGCTGTGTTGACCAGTTCGGAGCCCATCGTAAATGGCCAAGGCGTTCTCCCTCTGACAGGTAAGCCGCTCCCTAGTTGTTGGGCGCGATGCCCTAACAAAATAAAAATAAAAACAGTAAACACTGCGGCGTGGGCCAACATCTCCTCTGCCGGAATTCCCTCCTTAACGCAATACGGGCCCTCGCAAACACAGTTCTATGCCCTGCAATGTGAGTAATTAGGATCCCGCTAAACAGCATAAATAACCTAAGAATGTGTGAAGCCGACGAATGCCCCTCTTCTGGCGCGTGCAGCGATGGCACGCGGTGGGTAGGATGGCCCGACTCACCACCGCTTGTTACGATCGCTTTTCCTAACGGAGATACGGGCGCATATACTTGGTGAACTCAATTATTCTCTGTTTTATGCGCAGGCATATGCAATATATACTGACGTTCGTCCTTTAGGGTTCGAAAAGTTCATCTTCAAGGCCTCAGTGTCGTCTCTGACTCATACAATCCACCCACAGTACGCTCAATCATTTTTTGCTTAATCGCATCGCTCACCGAAATTACTTCTCAGAGTTTGTACTATGTCGAATATCAGCCCGCCCGAGATGGACAAAACCTCCCGCAAGTCAGTCTGGTCAACGAGGGTCAGGACAGTATCCAAATATTGCGCGAACCTCATTCCTCATATCCTTGCCAGAGTTCTGGGGCGATGCTGAGGCATCGTACGGCGCCTATGGCGGACTTGTTCAAGACAATGTCGCGTATCTGTATGCCCAGCGTACCGACGGATCTGTCACGCTTGCCAAAGTGCCCAGTGCCTCGGTAACAGATAAAACACAATACCAGTACTACGTGAGCGGAGGTTCGTGTCACGTTTTGTATACGCCTATCCTATTTATTAACGAGTGGTGCAGCCTGGACTACTACTGTGCCCGGAAGAAATGACACCTCTGCCACTATCCCCAATGCTGGGGCTGGAGGACAGGGCACTTTCTACTACTCCAGGTCCGTAGCTAATTTAGACAGTGTTCCCTCTGATTGCGCTGAGCGTGAGCGAGCAGCCTTTGGAACGAGTATGTTTGGATTGGAGGCTCCCCGTTTCCAGGTATGCATATCTCCCCTAGCATAGGTAATGCCACACTTACTGGACAACACTAGGTGCCACATTCTATATGACTACCGCCCCAGCAGCGGAGGGCCCCTGGGCTGCGCCATATGTAAGCTATCTAAGATTTCTTGTGTGTCTACCTTTGCTGATATGATTGCGAACGCTAGGAAATCCTCTCTGAGCGAGGTGGAACTGCGGCGCTGCCTGCCTACTCTCTGCAGGCACACCCGGGTCTGACCACCGGCACTGGCAGTGACATGTACCTTGTAAGTCGTATTGATTCTGCTGGCGTCCTGAGTATGATAGATCTCAACAATCATTCAGACCTTCACCAATCAGTCTGCGGTGTACACAACTCCCTTGATCCACGTAATATGGGCATAACTGTATATACTGGCGCAGGTTCAACCGGTATGACTATTTATCTCGGGATGCATTGCGAGCATTTACGTAGCTTGGCTTGCTACGCTCTTCATGGTGCCGTGCTCATCAATGTTTCTGTTTATACACGCCACGAAAGCCGCATTGTTTCAAATATTTCTTGTTCTACTTCCTATCACATCTCATGGATATTAGATCAGAAGAGGGGATTCTGGTTTGTGATTTCGTGAGTGTATAACTCCTTGTAACTCTGGAGCTCGAACCAGGCTCGAACTCGAACACACGTTGACGTCCCAACTGTCCCCGCGCACATATAAAATTGATTCTGCCTCCGAACCGATCTCTTCCTTACGCCATACCTTATCACTCCTCTCTTTGCATATTTCCACTGGAGGGGGGCCATTATATCACGGCGGAGAGGAACTATAGCTTCGCTTTCGCTAGCAGCTCTATGCCTTCTGCTTCGCAGAACGCTAGGATGGTTTTCTAGATAGTGGTGTAAGCTACAATTAATCCATTCCAATGCACTCGCTGTCTTGCATCCTTTTACTTGCATCCTTTTATCTGAATATTCCTTCTCGCGATGCAAGGGTCCACGGTGTGATGCGCAGGTTTTCGCCCACTGAGTATTCGATATCTAGCGCTGCTTTGACTGCACGACAGCAGTTGCTTCGTCGGTGACCCCAAAGCTTCAAACAAGTTGCGCGGTGCACTTAGACAGAAGGAACATAGCTCTTCGCCATTTTTGCTATCGATAAATTGCCTCAGAGCAACGCGTATGCATTAATATCTAGCTCGTACGCTCAGGGCCTATGCTCTTTACACCCAGGGTGGTAGAGGGATCCAGGAGGCACGTTGCACATCATCACACCGAACCTGAGTCTGACAGCATGTTTTGGGAGTTTCTGGTAGATACATAGCTGCATGGATGCGAACGAGAAATCGAGAAGCAAAAAGTGTTATACAACAGCCTATGCCTTTCCAGCAGCAGCGGCAGCCACTTTGGCATCCTCCGCTGCAGCCACTGCAGGGTTGACCTTCTTGCCATCTTTCCACCGGACACGGGGTGGGGGTGCACGGTTGCGACGACCCTCACGCGATCGTACACGTACGACTGATAAGATGTTTAATAACAAGTGATGGATATAGAACCAAGGTACGCACCATGCGAGTGGATAGCGCAGGACACACAGTATGCGATTTTGATGTAGAGCTTGGGAATAACGTATTCTGCGATATAATACACTGTTTAGCTAGCCGATCAGATCGTAGGATGCAGAAACACGCACCAGGGTAGACGCTAGCCTCGCTGATATCCCGTACGGCCGCGCTCTCCACCATGTTCCTCACGGTGTAACGCTTGATGGCCTTATCCTTGCCAACACAGCGCGAGCAGTTCGAGCAGCGCATGAAGGTGACGTGGCCACGTCCCTTCTTGTTGCGGCCGCCATTTCTTCTTTTCTTTGTCTGCGCGAACGAGATAGCATGAGCATCGAACGCGAGGCGGAGAGAGCGTCATCTGGATTGCAAGGACGGCATCCGACTTGTTCAAGCACAGAAACGGGACTCCAGCGAGCGATATGCCATGGATGGGGATCCTGGAGGACTGCCTGAAAGACTCACCATGTTGGATAGTGTCGAGTGCTTGAGGATCGAGGGTCGACGCGAGCGAGGCTGAGATTTCGACCAGGCGACCGGCGATCTGTTCGGCGATCTGCCGGGCACCAGCCCTAAAGTGGGTGCCTTGCGGGCCGGGCCGTCACTATTTCCTATCGCCCAAACATGTTACGTCACGGTTAACTTCCAGCGGTCCATGACCAGCAACCGCTGCGCCCACCGCAGAAGAACTTCGATTTCTCTACTTCAATCAGGTTCTCCGAATCCACCGGCGATGGCCAGGCCATAGATACCAAAGGGTATATCATAACCGCAGAGGCGCGTTCAAGTTGCCAATGTGGAACTCTTCTTGCGACTCGGAGTACTGAAGCCTTCTATTCCATGTAGCTCGGTGTCCTCTACATTGGAAGAGATACTACGTGCGTTTTCTGAAGGTAGAATTTACACCCCGCCGATTTCAGGCAACTCTGTATTGTGGAGACTCCGCACACTGGAGTATATCTCGCTCTAGACAAAGTTCGAGTGATCCGATGGATAATTGCGCAATTTTACTGTGGCGACCGGTGTCTTCCTAGCTTCTGACGTGGAAAAACACCATTCATCACAAGGAATATTTCTATCTTCTCCCCAAATGAACAGTTCACATCTCAAAGTTCTCAACTCTCAAATTGGTTATCGAATGGGTGACAATTCCATTTTCGGGCCTTAAAAGGCCAATTGATTTCTGCATGCTCGATAAGAAACGTGTGGTTTCACCAAACGTGCTTCGATTAACGAGAACAAGAAGTTCGTCACCCCAGGCGGCAGGAGCATCTATTCAATCATAATGCTAACCGTCTCAAGGAAAGACCCCACTTTAATATGTGCTTAGTTCTCAAAGTTCCAGACACCCCCCCGCTTCACACAACTCCCAGATATGGCGATCTCAATTTGCAATGACTGCCCCACTACTAAAAGATTTCCTACCGAGCAAGCTTATATCGGACATCGCTTAAGCAAGGTATGGGGGCGCTGTCCCTAACCCTCTCTCTCCGAAACTGAATTGCTTTGATAGCACGGCGCAAAGGTCAAGACGATTGCAAGACTATGCAATGAATGCAAGCCAGCAAGGTCATTCTCCTCCGAGCAGGCGCTAGTGGGGCATCAGCGGGACCAGGTGCGTCTTGTTTATTTTATTTCTCTGCTCCATTGGTCTGAATGGCAGTGACAGCATACCATGACGCTCGCGTGTGGCTGGATGGGCTGCTCAACGCTCTTCAAAGATCATGCTGGACGCGAAATTCACATGGACAAACACCGATCAGAGCCACAAGCTCTCAAACGTCGAGGTGGCTCTTTACCTCTAGCCCCGGGTCCTTCGATATCCCGAACGCGCTCTCTTCCCGCAACAATACTAGCTGGTGATACGTATAAATGTGGACACACGATGTGCAATGAAAAGTTCTCCAGTCATACGGATCTCAAGATGCATGGAGTGATGGCTCATACTAAGGCCAAAAAAACCTCCACCCCACCCAAGACGCCAAAGCGTGCACAGAGTTTGCCTTTCCAGGACCTTGGTCGAAAAGGCTCGTGAGTTACTTTCCCTTGACACCGCACGCCTTTTCAGTTCTCATCAGACGCTCTAGATCACCTTCGCTCCAGCTATCTATTCCAAACTCTCGGGATTCACAGGAGTCTCTGATCGGCAACCTTCAAACCTACTTCAATTATACGTCGGGGAACTCTACCAGAAGTCCTTTGTGCCAATCCCCTGCGAGTAGTCCAGTTAGCATGAGCAGCTCTACAAGCTCGTCGTCAGACACTGCTTCATTTCTCACGAATCAGGCAAGTTTATTTATTGACTTGCGCATGTGGTGTACTAATTCTTGCGTTCTATCAGCCCCGACGGTCTTCAAGTTCTTCGCTGTCCCCACTAAGCGATGTCCAGAGGTCCTTATCCCCGGTCCTTTCCGGAGGACAAGTATTCCAGGTATGATTTACATCACTCGCCATCACAGACATGGCTCTGATGATTGCGCCTAGCGAACATCGTCCCTTTTGGCTCAACATGTCAACACGTATCGTATACGTGAAGGCCAGCATGAGTAAAGGGTTTTTCCGCATGAGTGCCTGCAACGCTTAATCTGTCATTTTCAGATGTTCTGCGAGTGTGCTGTTGAAGCGCAGCCTTCAAAGGATGATACCTCTTGATTTGATATCGAGCCTAGTCGCGAGTACTTCATTCCGCCATGAACTTACAGAGGTAATTTCCGGTGCTCCGGTGTCCAGGTTTGTTTTCCGTCCTAACGTTGTTGCTAAGGTTTCCAGGATGATTGGTCTGCAAGACAACCTGGATTTCCGCAAAGCGATCAAAGAGGACGAAGCCGACTTACATCATCCCATCCGACAGGTGCTAAATAGCCAGTACCTTGAGAAGCAAGCACTATGCCTGCAAGGTAGCGATGCCCAGATCATCATGCAGCTTTTACGAGTTGTGGTAAATTGAGCTGCCCGCATTCCGCCGATTCAGCACTCACCATTGTCTCATCACAGTCTAAAGATACCAGCGATAGCTTATTTCGCAGCCAGTCCTACAATCTCTTGCGCAAGCTTTGTAATGCTTGCCATTCTCTACCAGAGGGCCTTTTTATCCAGGGGATACATACAGTCGACAAGGAAGATCCTATGACTGGAGGATTCGCGGACGTGTTCAGGGGATCTGCCGCTGGCGGTGAATTAGTAGCACTCAAACGTTTAAGAAAGACGCAAGCCTCAGAAGATAACCCTAAGAATGAGACGGTAATTCCCGCTTTCTCAGTCGCGAATACCTGTCAATTGATCATGTATGTATTTAGATGTTTTATCGTGAGGTGTTGCTGTGTGAGGCACTGGATCATCCGTACTTGCTGCCTTTTGTTGGCTTAGAGTCACAGGCATTTCCTGCATACTATCCTTGTATTGTGACTCCATGGATGGGAAACGGGACCATATTGAGATGGATCCAGACAACTCGTCCCTCAAAGGAACAAATCCACAGACTGGTGCGGTAGTCGACTCTCATATTAGGAGAGCATATAACCAAAGCAGCACATGACAGAGTTTGGAAGTTATGCAAGGTCTATGCTATCTACATGCCAACAAGATCGTGCATGGTGACCTTCGTGGCGTGAGTCATTTCGACAGCCAAGTGCTATTGAACTGACATAAATTCATACAGCCGAATATACTCATCGATGACGACTCACATGTGCGTCTGGCGGATTTCGGTCTGTCGAATTTTACAAGCGCTTCACTTGCCACCGATACATCCAACCACCACGGTTCTAAAAGGTGGATGGCGCCGGAACTCCTGAATCCAGATATTTTGGGGTCAGGCGGCAGATTCCAACGAACCACCAGAACTGATATCTACTCTCTGGCATGTGTCTTCCTCGAAGTGAGATTGCTGCTATCATAATTTCTGAATTTTGGATTGATCCGATTCATGGCTAGCTTTACAGTGGTAGCCATCCTTTCTCAAACATACCTTCTGAGTGGACCGTTGCGATCAAGGTGACGCACGGAGAACGCCCTCAGCAACCTGAGATCAACATACTTCCTCTTGCTATATGGGAGATCATGGAACGCGCCTGGGCACAGGATCCTAGCCATCGCCCCGATGCATGGGAGACTTTGCGTATGATCCAGTTGGTCCAAGTATAAACCTATCTAGTACTCAAAATGACAACATCTCCTTTGCCATGCAATAATGAATCACAAAGTTTCAATGCGACGTGAGCCTCTCGTACTCAAGCAAAATATGAGCGCATTCAGACGGTGTCAGGAAACGATTAGCGACAAACACCTGGCTGGAATGTTAGCGACCGCTCTGTGTCGAGTATTGTCAAACGTAAGTGACGTACCAATAGCCAAACTCGCAACGCTGCCCAACCAGCTGCTTGCTTTATGATAGCACAATTGTGACTTACGAAGGACAACATGCACTTTTGATAATTGCCTAGGAAGCTCCGGCTGATCCGCATGTCAGGTGTTGAGTTAGCCTTGGAGAATAACATGAACTCAGAATCACTCACTGATGGAGCATTATCCATCTGTTCCATAGGGCTTCCATTACTTTATCTTCATCTAAGACATCGTCTTGTTCAAAAATTTCATCTTCTCTATCTAAGATATACCACGACAGTATTCCATGTTCTGAAAGCGACAGGTCATCCAAAATATCGTAAAGCCTAGGACCTCCAGGACGACGAGAGTATTGATGATCAATGGAGGGCGAAAGATACTGTGCTGACGGCCCCAGATAAGCCTCAGCTAATGGCGTTTGAGAAGAGGATTCGTGCATCGATACAGATGAGGCCACAGTTTGTGAGCGAGACCTAGTGGATGGCGTCGAAGACGCGGTCGGCGATGGCGAACGGTTTTTGAGCTTCTGAGCCAGCGAATCAGGTATATTGAGTATAATTATTGGTGGCTCTTTTTTAAGAGTTTCTTTCATTGGAGAAATATGGATTGCCTCAGATGCCTGAGCCACAGGAATGGTGTGCTCGCGAAGATCGGGAGGCTCATCGCCCTGCAATTGCACCAGCGAAGAGTATTCAGAATGGTAATTCAACAGTATGGAACTGGACCATGCTGGGGGGTCCAGGATAAGCATGATAATTTTTCGAGATGATCCCTGTCGAATTAGAGTATGTGGGCGATTGAAAGAGATTGATAATTAGAAACTAGGACTCACCTCGTTGAAACAACGTGTTCGAACTTCAGGATGATCCCACTCAAGATGAACGCCTAGCATAAGCCAATTCAACGTGGATCCGTGCAAATTGCACAGAGGACAAGTGTATGAATTCGTCTCGGTCTTGGTGTACTCATCCAAGAACTCAGAAATGGACAATCCACGATTCTTGTCGACTCTATACACGATACGAAGTGTCGTTTTCTCATCTACGGGTTCCGTAGATATGCCTAAGGACCGACATCGGCTTACAAAACCAGCTCGCAGATTACGAATCAGGAATGGAAGAGCTTTCGTGTCCTGCATGCGTAGCGTCGGCAGCATAAGGGCCGTGAGTTTTGCCGCAAGAGCGTCCATTGAAGGTTTCTCTTCGTCCGGCTCGTCTACCTCTGGGTCGCTTGAAGATTCTTGGGATTCCGGGGCTTCGGAGGACGATGAAGAGGAAGAGTCTAAATCGATAACGGACGGTGCTCCATTTGACACCGTTTTGCGGCCTACTTGCACTGATGATCTGTAAATGTGAATGAGGGAGGCAGGGGAAATTAGCCAGGACATGATAGCGACCCACAGCGCGCTTATATGAGCCGCATCTCTCATAATAATATCCTTGTCCACAATGTAGGGTTCTACGCTCATGGATGGGCCAACGAAAACTGGCTCAACATTCTCTATGCAATCATTGTTAGTATGAATACGAAGCCCACGTGATCTCTGTCCTGATGGCAACACTACTCCTGATATTATGCGGAGTTGATGTCTAGCCTGAGGTCCAGCTGGCAATGATGAAGCTTTAGTTGAAAGAATGTTCTTGTTCCAGATCGCTTCTTCAAGAGCTCTATTACTTTGTAGAAATGTCGATTTGGCAGACGCAATAAATGTTGAGATGAAGGCATCTGAGATTATTTGCAGTGAGGGCTTTCCAGATTAGCAGCCGTAGAATGACATACTTTGATCGATTCGATCTTTGGTAATCTCTATCCTGAGATCAGCATTTCAATTAGAAACCACTATCATATATTTGATGACATACTGCTGTTGTAGAAAGGTCGAGGCGCCGCAATATTGCGTTGCTGGGTGATACCTAAATATCTGCCGTATGATTGGCTCTGCTTTTCTCGCATAGATGATACTGGAGGATTGTCAAGAAACTGGACTCGGGGCCGTTCTCGTATCCCACTCTTGCTGGCGCTAGTCAAATTATCTTGATTGGGTTGTTCTGCTTGACCTGCTTGAGTTATTGAATCAGTGACCTTAGGCCTGTGGAGAACGTCTCGCATACTTTGAGAACGTCTCGATGAGCGTAGAGCAGATTTGGTTGCAAACGTCCGAGGGGTTGCGGTAGTGGTCTTGGAGGCTTGGCCCTGGCGCGCTGTTTGCCATCCTACATTATCATTCTTGATCAACTTGAAAGCTTGAAAATTAGAGAAGTCATATAACCATATTCACCTTGTAGATCATGGCGCGCTTCAAGGTCTCCACCGCGACCAGACATGATACTTTTCGATAATCAAGGGCGTGCGGAGAAGTTGTGTGCTCAGAGAAGGGTTAGGGTTCTTGAATATTAATGTGACCAGTCGCCCAATCTGGATTCTCACGGTGTATCCTCCAGAAAACCTAATTAATTTTGCAATGCATTTGTATCTAAGATGGAATACTGTGTGTATGTGATCTAATTACGGTTTGCTGGCATAAATTAATCGTAAGAGAGTCCCCCAGCACTACTGGCATTGACAGGTCCTGGCCGGCCTCCGTCCCCTCCTGGAAAACTACCGCCTCTCCATCCTCCGCGATTGGGACCACCTCCTCTATACGGTCCACCCGTTGGTTTAGGAGGCAAGTGTCCAGGACGATCGCGTGGCGGCTCTCGTCTGTCAGAGCGGAATGGCGGACCAGGTCCTGGAGGTGGCCCTGCAGGGAAAGCATTTGGTGGATAACCACGGGATGGCATAAAAGGAGGACGGCCTGGTGGGGGGCCATGCCCAGGATGCATCCCGCCACGTGGTGGTCCGTTGTGAAAAGATTCTCGGGTGGGTGGAGGTCTATTCATGAATGGCGGCTGGCCTTGTGGACGGGGAGGGCCATCTGGTAGCACCTGAGGATTTGCCTGTGGCATTACGCGCCTACTGCGCTTATCCAGCTCGTGCGATGCCTCATACGAAGGCAAGCTATCAATTCGATAAGTGAATGTTATGTTTGAAAGCAAGCCAGCTTACGTTTTCGGGTCTGCAGGCAATGGATCTGTCCAGAAATAATCGTGGTCGAGCGCGTCGGTGGCGGTGATGCGTTCGCTAGGATTACACGTCAGAAGCTTATCCAACAAGTCGCACGTTTCTGGACCAATACTGTGCACAGTAACACTGTGAGCGGATGTATAAAAGTCAAGAGATTGCAGCATACGTTTCAAAACTTTGTCTTAAACGTCGGCTGTGAGTGGTAAAGCGCTTCACACCTTCGCATCCAGGCAGGTCATCGTAGTTCGGCCACGTATGTTGGTTCGGTGTACCGCAAAGCACCCAAATCTTCTCGAGCTGATCAACATCGGTGACACCAGGGAGTATGGGCTTCCTCATGAACATCTCGCCTAAAACACATCTTAAACAGTAAGTCAGCTTAGATGAATAATCTTTTGGCATCCTAAGGCACCCTTACCCAATACCCCATAAATCCACCTCCCCACCGTATTGCCTCGCACCCAGTAGTAATTCAGGCGGCCGGTACCACCTCGTAACTACGCAGTTCGTGTATTTACGCTCCTTGCCATGCGATCGACCAGCAGTTGGATCATATGCACGGGCCAGGCCGAAATCAGCGATGCGAAGTGTGCCGTCATTGGATATCAAAAGGTTTGCCGCCTTCATGTCTCGATGTAGGATGCGATTCTAAAACAACGAGTCAACACCCAGTGTTAAGGCGGTCCGGACAGTAATCATTCACCCGGTGCATATACTCCGTGCCTTCCAAGAGTTGTTTCATGTACAGCTTGATGTGACTTGGTTGTAACTTCACTCTTTCATTCTCCAAAAGTCCAGCAAGATCGTGGTCCATATATGGAAAGACCATAAAAACGGATAAGGGTGACTCTTTGCCTTTGCCTGTGAATGTTTAGTCTGTGAAGCTGGATGCGCTGAAGCATTCTTACTCCTGACAACGAACATGTCCAATATATCCACAATGGACGGGTGTTTGAGCGCCTTGAGGATTTTGATCTCACGCAAAGCAGTAACGGGCATGCCTTCCTTCTCGTTGTGCATCAGTATGCGCTTCAACGCAACGGCACGGCGAGTTTGCTTATGGATAGCCTTGTGAACTTCCCTGCAGCGATGGTCAGTAGGGGACAGGAAGTTGGGAGGATAACTCACCCAAAAGTTCCTTCACCAAGCTTAGTTGTCACGTCATAATCTCCCTGTCTACCACAACCCTCAAACCACCTTCCATACGCTTGATACTCCTCCTCTCTTGTGCGCCTAACTGGCTCGCGCTTCCTGGTCTCCTTGACCACGAGGTTCTCATGACTTCTCTTGATTGCAGCAGGTGCTGGTGGCAAAGGCATGGGAATTGGCGAATGTATATTCACAGGAGCTGCAGGCTTCTGCGGCAGAGGTGTGGGTAAACTGTCACTTGGAGGTAGCGGCATATCATCCGCGATGGGAGGCGGCGGCGGCGGCGGCGGCTCGGAAGGCGGCGGCGGGGTGCGAGGTCCATTGATAGGCGGGGGCGTTCGAGGGCCATGAGAGGACGGAGATCCAGGTGGGTAAGTGACGGTAGAAACGGTGCGGATAGAAGGGCCCGGAGAACTTGGATGATAGTTGTCGACATCCCGCCGACGTGACCCATGGTAAACGTCCCGCTGGTCGTGGTCATCTCGTCGGTCACGGTACTCATGGCGAGGGCTAGGCGGCGCTCCCCAATAACCATCCACCCGCTCGTGATACCGGTCGTTGTCACGATAGTAGTAGTGATCATCATATCGATCTCCACCCCGAGAACTGTTCCACACCTCCTCACGTTCGCGATTGTCTCGCAATCGGTCAACGTTGTATTCCCTTCGCGGTGGAGTGTACGCAGGTGTGCGATCACGCTGGGGCAGTCTATGTTTGCCCCTACGTGTAGATGTTGAAGATGGTGACGAGCGAGAGGGAGAAGGAGAGGATCGACCGTGGCTTCGGTCGCGGTGGTCTCTTCGGGCCTGAGATGAAGAGTGATATTCGCGACCTCCTCGCCGGTCGTCATCCCTATATGCCCTTGAATGCTCCCAGTGGTCAGCATGGCCCGACCGCCTATTGTCTGGGTGAGACGCCCATGGCCTTCGTTGCAGCTCTTTCTCCCGTTCCCGGATTCTCCTCTCATCCTCTTCTGACCGCTCATATATAACGGCAGTAGGTGCAGGCTCATCCTGCAAGCTCACCATAGGCTTCAACGGCAGGGATGCTGCTTCTGGGCCATTCTTTTTCTTGAAAGGAAAGGCTACCTTGGGTGGAAATTTTGAAGAAGATCTCGTTGGTGTAACTGGCCGAGACGGTGGTACCGAAAGTGGCACACCATTATGAGCTTCGTCGTCTACCTCTCCTTCTTCAGGTGACGATGTCGCGAGTCGTTTGTGAGGTCTGCCATTTTCCGGGGAGCGAGAAGCTGTTCGTTTGGGAGGAGTCCGGTTCATGGGCAGAGGCTGTTATAAGCCAGGGACATGAGGGTACAAAGTAGGTCGGTTTTGCAGACGCAGTGGCGTGCGCCTATTTCGGTGCAATACCCCCTGGAGTCTAACTTCCTTCAATCCATCATGTCGATTCCTGGTCTCGAAGATTTAGATTATCTCGAAGTCTCCAGTGGTGGCTCTGATATCAAATGGGTCGATTTCGATCAAAGGAAACACTACACTAACGCCTTCATCATTACAAATGGAAAGGTGAACACTATGCTTCAAAGACCCCAAACGCCCTGTCGGGCTCAGTGACATTCCTAGATTTTGTTGGGCTACAAGAAGAGAGGCTTTGGTGTGCACAAGTAATGCGATACTATCTCTTCCCCTCTTACATAGTAAATTCAAAGGTGTCTGCAGGTACAATGGATTCGGTGGCAAAGTCGACGCTGGCGAAACGCCTATACAAGCGGCCAAAAGAGAGCTGATGGTGCGTCCCATGTGATTCAATCCACAAAAAGTCTGATGCATGCACAAATACAGGAAGAGTCCGGAATCGAAGCTCCCTTGGAGCACGCTGGGACTTTGCTGTTCTTGATTGCAGGCGTGCAATGGGCGTTTCATATCGATATCTATCGCGCAGAATCATTTTCAGGCAACCCCGTAGAGTAAGTATCTGCGTGACTATCCATCAGATTTTTATGCTGAGAGCTTTTATCAGAACAGAGGAAATGCGACCCCAGTGGTTCAGCACTGGCGATTCCAATGGCACTGGGACAGAACCTCCCATTCCATACGACAAGCTATGGGAATCGGACTATCTTTGGTTCCCTCTCTTGTTGGAAAATCAGAAATTCATTGTGCGCACAGACTATGTGCGTGATGGTGATAGGGATCTGTTACAAAAATGGTGTGTTAAAAAGAAAAGCTCCAATGCATCATGATGCCCCCGGGATCCCCTTTTTTCCTGCAGGGGCTACTCTTTCTTTGTTTAGGGCAACCTCGAGCATCTCTTGGACTGCCGCTGCAGAGCCCCATGACGACTGGTATCCAAATCCGCCGTGTCCATAGTTAAACGCGATCGGAATCTTCCTTTGCGCCCTAACGACCTCATAGAAAACCAAATCAATCCTAACTCCTAAAGTGCGAGCGGGTCGAAGGCCACATCCTTCATCTATAATAAGAGGGACCAGATCGTCAGCAGCTGGCGTTCGCACGGCTCGGATTTCATCTGGGGCGAGCTCAGGGCACATTGCTATGACACGGCTGAGAATATCCTTTGTTGTTTCTGGGCGTGGCTTTGGATACCTGGATACACTCATGAGTATTCCTTGGACCAAAATTTACTGCTGACTTGCGAACCAGTCGTGCTGGTCCATGGTACCTCCCACGATCACCTGTGGGCACAGATGAGCAAGCTCTGCGCAATAACTCGAAACATCCCACGTACGTCTCCGCTTTTCCTCGGAATGACATACGTTCTCAGGCCATCCGTGTCGATTAATGTGCGCCCGAAGCGAATCCACGGAGCCCTTAGAAGAACTGTCTGACCGCGAATGGGGTAAACAGCTTTGTCCTCTACCCCTCCTAGAAATCGGGCACCGATTCCAGCGCACACTATCACCGCGTCCACTTCTGATACCTCCCCATCCGATCCTGAAGGCAAGATAGCACCTTCAACCACCTGGCTTATATGTTGCACCGTGTCTCGCACGACAGTTCCTCCACAGGCTAAAAATCTGGAGAGGAGATAGGGCAAATATCTTGAAGTATCGATAGTAATTGTGGTAAATTCCACGCCAGCTGCTGCTCCCTGCGGCAAATGACTCATATCAAGCTTTGCGAACTAAAAGCATGAAACCTTCAATATCATTTGAAACGTGCAGAGCATACCATTGCTACTTACATCGGGCATATTTTTGTATGCGTCTGTGTATCCTACACCCATGTCCTCATCTTTGTAAATTTCTGTTTGTTTGAGCCGAAGAAAGCACTCCGCGGCATCGCTTCCCGGAGCGGACATATCCCACATAATTTTGAATGTATCCATGTCGAGCTCTAACACCGTTCAAAAATTAATGCCAGCCACTTTTATCACAGCCGGAATAATTCACTTTGAAGCCATGCATCTTCCTTGGCCGTGCTTACATGATGCGCACCAGCCCAGGGGCTGGTGTAACGTATGTTCTTTGGGTCGGTAGGAAGACTCTCCGCAACAATGATGGTGTTATAGCCACCCGACTCTTGAAGCCTCACACCGGTGGAGAGCCCGATCACGCCTGATCATCGCCAACCTTTATCTCTGCTTATCTTAAGTAGAGCTTATCACACTTACCAGCCCCGATTATCGTAACGTTCGTCATTGTGCTTCTTGTCCGACTGTGGCAAGAATATGGGATAGAATTCAAGATAGTTAAAATATTGCTCCCTGAGCAGATGGTAATACAGTCTTAAGATGAATTTGGATCTAAGAGGTGAAAGGCTGTGACAGGAAAGGAGGTTGGTTCTAATGGCAAAAGCTC
Organism: Athelia sp. TMB; assembly: GCA_014898675.1. Classification (NCBI taxonomy): domain Eukaryota; kingdom Fungi; phylum Basidiomycota; class Agaricomycetes; order Atheliales; family Atheliaceae; genus Athelia; species Athelia sp. TMB. Next base: position 157,937 of record JACXVL010000071.1, on the reverse strand, counting down.
TCACTGAGTCTCAGCGGATATCTCCGGACCAGCACGTGATAGGAGGTATCAACATTTCAATCTGGTCGTGTCCTGTTGTGTCTTTTGAACTTGACCTCACTCACTACTTCTCCGACTAACCTCCTAGCCTCTGCGGAATTCTTCTGGAAAGTCTTAATCATGAACCAAACAATGAATACACCCGCTGCGATCAGCGCTAGTGGGTCTTCACTGCTTTCAAAACCCCTCTCAAGTCCAAGCTCGACGCGTCGTCCCGTTTCACGAAAGACAGTCCAGAAGGCAAGACGTGTTATGGCTGCGAGAAAAACATCTGCTGTCAATGAGACTGAATCGGACTCTATGGACTCTGAAGATCTGCGGTCGACTTCACCAAAGTGGCACGACAGGCCTCTGAAGAGTGTCACAGGTGATTACTTATACAATGAAGCGTGTCTGGCGCTTCAAAATCACTTTAATAATGTGATCTACAGATGAAATTTCTTCAGAAATGTTGTCATCGCGAGGGACTCCCCTCAAAAAGAGCATAACAACACGGCCTTCGACGGTTTTAACTACCATACTATCTGACAAATCGTCTTCGCAGCATATTGAAGTTGGCCGACATCTTAGCTCAGGCTCTCATGTCAACACTACAGAACCAGAACCAAATGATTTCTCGCCATTGAATGATAATGACGCGTTTCCTCGTATGAATAACACTCTAGAACAATGTACGTTTTGTATTTCTCAGCGTAATGAAAGTGTGCGATAATCGATATTCTGTTGCAGATAAAGAGATCAATATGTCCCCTCAGCACAAATCTCTCTCAGCTCATCAATCAGGATGGAAATACTATAATTCCAACACGGTAGACACCCCAAATCGTGTCCCAGTTGTCACACCCACCCGTATGGCCATCCATTCTCATGTCACTAGTATGGCAAGGAGGAGAACTTCTACTGCCGGGGAAGTTCATTCTCAACCGCTCTCCAGGATGACTGCGGTCTCGATGCCAACCCCCCACGTCTCTGTTTTCAAGGTTTGGGATGAAGATGGTAGTGAAGACTTCCGCTATTCCAGAGACAAAGGAGCACAACAGAGCATTGGGCGACAGTCCAGCAACTCATTGTGAGAATCACCGACGTTCGAATATCAATCGCACATACAGATATGTTTTTAGGGACACGGCGATGAAAGATTTACTATCAGAGATGCGGACATCGAAAGGTCGCCGCCTACCGTTTCTATTACGGAATCTACGACGAGGCTTTTCTTTCACATGCCATGCCCACGGAATACCCATCAAATCTCTACCCGAGGAATCTTGTTCAAAGTTGAATGTAACTATGAGATCAACGCTAGGAGGATCTATCTCAGAAGAAGAAGAAGGCATTATGAATGCCATTGTCCGCCGTTTTTCTTTGCCTTTGTTTCAGTGTCCCTTTTGTCGTTTGCACAAGAGGCTTGCTAACTCGATTATGCTTCGACGGCACATCGAATGGTATCATCCCGAAATCAGCACAGATCGAACTGAATTCAATGTCGTGCAATGATCATTTTGAATCTTGCTCTGCATATCTAATAGGCTCTCACAGGGATTCAGCTTCAACTTGCGTTTTACCGTGGGTACTTTGGATTTTGAAATCTTGGCAGAGTGCGTGGCTTCTTTTCAATCATTGTATTCAAAACAAACAAAAAACTCAACTCTTGCAGCTTATCTGGGCCTCTCGCACAAGATGTATATCACGTTGCACTGAACGATGCATCGTCAAATCGTACGTCTGTGCCTTTTCAAAGCCGACTAGAAGATCCATATTTGTACACAGGTAATGGACTGGACCCAGCGACAGATGGGACCTGGGCTCATCCTTCAACAATCTGGGAGCCAGATGCAATGCTCTCATCATTATCGCAAATTATACAGACAAAAGCAAGCAGTTCTCACACAGGAGAATCTGAATATCCTTCAACCTCTCAATTCGCGCCTTCGTCGGGTACATCATCGCCTTCTAGCTCTTCGAATCGTTCATGGCCTCCATCGCAGCCCCAATACAGCTCTAGCTACGGAGTTGGAAAACAGAACGCTCGAACTGGTCGTATAAGATCCAAGAAGGAGCTGAACAGCGGACGCTCAGCCTCTGCCAGCAACTACCGCAAACCTCCACTTCCCTCTGGGTCGGCCAAGACTGCCCACACCCAGAAAGAATGGACGAATGAGGGGCAAATAGCTGCCTTCGCACCCGAGCTCGACAGAAATAACAGAGAAACAAATCCGGCAGAGCCCAAACCAGGATGCATCTTGCAGGATTCTGGCCGTTTCTCACACGACGAAGGCCGTTCTGCCTATAGTCCAATTGATATAAAGCTGCCTGCTTCCAGCCCGTCGCATCTTCAACGCACTTCCGCGCAGATACCAAAAAACAGTACTGACTTCATTAATAACGAGGTGCTTGCGCTGGTACCTGCGCCACCTCGAACATCGCAGCGACTTTCCTCAGGTTCATCCGCCCTGAGTAGTCCTCTACCACCTGGATCCTCGATCAATCAGAAAGCTCCATTACCACTTATTGCACCTATCTACACGAGTCAACAAAGTCAGGCGCACCACGCGCGCGTCACCAAAGAAGACGATGACAATCCACTGGTGTCGCGCCGTCCAGGGGGCCCGCGGCCTTATGACGTGGTGAATACATTGCCGCTCACACAATTTGGAATGCTGTCATGGTTCATTCTCGAGAGAGAAGAAGAAATGTTTGAGCTGCATGATATAGCCGATGAGGACAAGGTGGTCCAGGCGCTATGGGGCAGGTGGATTTTATTGCACCGGTAAGTCTATAACGAGAGGTGGTGGCATTCATTAGTGACTCTGATTATTGCAGGCTGCACTTCGTGGAAGATTACTATGCGGGAACATTAGCTTTCATCGATAAGAACTGGGCGATGATAGATCGAGCAGCAGGCTGGGCTGCTCTGAGAGCTTTCTTGCTGGTTAGGATTGCCTTGAATTATTTTTGAAATCTCGTGCTCACTTGTTCGCAGATGTTCATCATCAACAGATTCTTGACAGGACAAGATGTCGCAAGGCTATTAAGGCATTATAAGAGCCTGGTCGACGCTGGTGATCAGCTCGACGTTGAATACTCTTCACCATTATCACCTCTTCCATCTCAGTGGGCTGACGAACACACAATTGATGGTAGTGAGCAGCCTCCGAGGGCTGACAACCACGAGATATTATTTCCTCGACGAATTATCTAGAATAGAAAGCAAGGTAGCAAAGTTAAGATGATATCATACGAAATATACAAGAATACCATATGTGCTGTCGACGCTCAGCGTCAAATCAGCTCTGGCATGTTGTGAAAGCTCCCTCCGGTTTAATATATATTGACAAGAATCCATCAGTATAAGACCAAGCAGGACCATGATCATGCTTTCATGAGCACAGGACCTCTGTTTGCGAACAGCTCCTCTAAAACGAGCTGCTGCCTTTTCTCCGCCGGGTCCTCGGTGAATGGTGTGCGCGTTGAGCGATCTTGCACATTCTTCAAAAGCTCTTCCATGATCTCCTCACGCGCGAACGCCTCACGGTAGGCAGCAGTCTTTGCCGTGTCCTCAGGTGCCTCTATTGCGAAACGTTAGTCATTTTCAGGACGCCGTGAGAGAATAGAAACGTACTCTTCAAGCTGGCTTCACGTTGTTTTCTCCACGCCCGCACCTCCTGCAGGACCTCGCCCGCATCCTTCTCATCCACAACACCCTCTTTAGCCTTAGCCTCCATCCTGATGCGAAGCTCGCGTTCCTTCTCGGCAGCCTTGAGACGCTCCTGTGCAAGGCGCTTATCATCCCGCTTCTTCACTGAGGCCTGCAGCTCCGCCATGATGTTCTTGTCCGCAGCTGTCTGGCCCTCGGAAGTGACGCGCATACGAGGAGTGCTAGGTGATTTAAGGACTGGTAATAAAAAAGACGGTCAGTAAAGCTATCGGGAAGATGGTGGGGTGCAAATACGCACTGGACTTGGGGAAGGCAGGGCTCGCTGGCTGAGACTGCGAGTGATTTAGAGAGGGCTTAGCCAAGGCCTTCACAGGCGTTTGCGGTTCCGGAGCAGCTGGAAGAGGGATGGTGCTGGTGACGGGCGTGGTGGGTACCGCAGCGGCGGTGCTAACCTTCGCTTCCTCCAGGAGCAGCTCTGGAACTTTGTCTTCGATATGCTCTGGCTCGGTGCGCATTGGAGCCGCTATCATGACGGGCTCTTCTGCAAACTGTTCGGCTTCAGATGCTGCATGGTGTTCTTGAACATTTGTGTCTACAACACTTATGTCTAATTTCACCGGGGAGTGGACGAGTTCAATTGCCTGCGGACCAGGCAAAGACTCAGAAGCGACCGAGGTCACCTCCTGAATTTGCACCGGAGCTACCTTGGGGATGTCGATGATTTCCACAGCGTCCTCGTGCTCAGAGGGAATCGAGGCAATATCATCATCCTTCAGTGTGAGAGTCGTCTCCGCTGAGTCTTTAACAGGCTGCACCAGAGAGAGTACAGGTGATATCGATTTGTCCTCAGTTTGAACCTGTACTTGCGATGCAGGCTCCTCTGAACAAAGATTGTTTGCTTCCGCAGGCAATTCAGCCAAAGGCGCCGCCTCTTTGCGTGCCGATCCACGGTATAGATCCTGCGGGACAACTGCTTGCTCGAAAGCAGACAGATTGGGCAGTTCCGGAAGACGGGACTCTTCCTTATACACGTGAACCGCAGGGGTAAAGTCTGAGGTGGCCGATTGAGGAGTGACAGGGAACGTCCCACCGCAATCCGAAGACGCCGCGGTGCTGGGGGTGGACGGAATTACCAGCGTTGGCACATCCAAGGTCTGCCATCATCAGAATACGGCCATTGGCAAAGAGCCTAGCTCACCTCTGGCGAAACCTGCTTCTCCGAAATAGCGGCAGGTTCTATGACTTGACTTGGACCGCGTTTGTGTTTGGTAGTACCCTGTTTTCGTGACTTCTTGCCAATTTTTTTAAAGATAGTGAAAGGCGACCGCAAGCGGCGCTGAAATTTCTTGAATGAGAGTGGGCTGAACATCTGAGCAGAGTTCGATGAGATTATACGGTGAGGTTACTGAGGAGGAGACGGTGTTTATGAAAGCTTCCGGTTTGGCCGTGTCAATTTCGGGAGCAATATATATTGACAGTCATCATGATCAGGTGAACAAACTTTACAAAGAGTGGCCACCCCCTGAGCGCAGTTATAGATTGACAGCTGTTCTCTCTTTTCCTTATGGCCACCACCTACCCATCGATACCTCCGGAGATTATCGAAGAAATCATCGACAATGTTAGCATAACGAGCAAAGAACGCTGTCCTATTTTGGGTCGCGTCGATGATGTCCTGACGCGGTCTGCGAATCAACTACCCTTGTTGGAGCGAAGAGATCTAAAGGCCTGCAGTCTCGTTTCAAAACAATGGCTGGCGCGTTCACGATACCACCTATTTCGACATGTTACACTCCACAGCAATGTCGTTGACACCGACGAAGTATGCCTCGCAAACGTGGCGCCTTTTGTTCGAGACCTAGAGCTCTTGGAGGGGCGCTCTGATCGTGGCGAGAAGCCATGGCTGAGCAGCACTTTCGCACGTATTGGAGCTTTCTATGCTGTAGAGTCTATCAGCATTAGCCACGGATCCTTCGGAGACCTGAAGGATGGCTATATTGCCACAGTGTTCACAAATTTATGCACCCTCAAATTCCTCCAGCTCCACCATTGCTCTTTTGCATCAATTCCCCAACTGGCAGAAACTGTCTTCCTATCAAAGCAGTTGATCGGATTGACAATGCAGTCCGTTGTGATAACACCAAGGTGTGGGCAAGTAGGGGCTATGACGAAGCGATTTAGACGGGTCAGTGCTGCGCGTAGAGGCACGCCAGTTGCAGCGCCTGTCTGCTTTCCAGGAGCATCATCGAACCTACGCACTCTCGATATATCGGATTGCGATCTCATGGCCGCCGTCTTCGGATGGCTGCATATTGAAGGCCACGCTCCCCCAGTGGAGACACTGCGCCTGAATATCACAGGCAATACGCCCGACATGGAGGCCCATTCTCAACTTATGCAGATGATCGGACCTTCACTGCGGACCTTCACAGTCGACTTCACGACTGACTCGGGCCAATTTGATATGAAAGCAGCTGGTATGTCTCGCTTTCAACTGAAGGTTTTTATTTTTCGATAGTATAATCTCTGATAAATTTCAACGTAGGTATATTCAGCCGGAGCATAGATTTCACCCACAACCAATGCCTGCGCACTATTCACCTCCCATTCGTCGGGTTATATTCACATTGGGCACCCTTCCTTGTCGACCGCGCCGCCCATTTTCCCCATCTTCTGGCCCGTATATCGTCCCCCTGCATCGATGAAATTCACATGCACGTCGGAATCGATTCACCCCGAGACCTTCATCGTCTAGACTGGGTCAAGCTGGACAAAGTCCTCGAAAAGCCCAATTTCGCGAGTCTGAAGCGGCTTGTGGTAGCTGTCAGTCTAGGTGTGTCGCCGATGGACGCGCGGACTATTGGAGATCTGGCAATGGTGCTTCTAAAGCGACGGTTATCAGCATCAGACGCGAGAGGTCGGTTGGCGGTGGATATACAATATGTGGTTTTGAATTTTTGAATTCATTGTGGTCTTGCCTCCATGGATATTGGTGTGGAGTCTAGATAACGGGTGGGCGAGCGACATTGGTGGCATTGAAATAAGTGCGCACAAGCGATATTAGTGATATAGGATAATTCCCCTACAAGGCAACTGAGCGTGAGGAACCGGCGTTAACATGGAGAGATGATTATTTTAGCACGGTGGAGAGAATTACCATGTTAGATGAAATATAACACAAAGCAGAAATATATATGCAATACAACAAGGACACAAAGCAAGGGAAAGGCAATAAGGCAAAACAATGCAGCTAAGCTTCAGAGGATGGGGCATTGGAAGATTTACGTATCGATTTCTTAATTTGCTTCCGTATCTTCGTCTGTTTTGAATCATCAGCAGGGTGGTCACTGTCTGAATCGGTTTACTAACTTTGGCTCGAGTTCTTGCTCCTCTACCTAACTTCTCATCTCTCGGCGAGGCTGCCGCTTCATCCTCGTTCGAACTAGTGCCAGGGTCTGCAGCTTCCTCTAGTTCACCATCGCTAGACGGTTCGTCGGAGCCTTCGGACTCGTCCGATTCATCGTCGCTGTTCCATTTCTTAGCTCGCGAACGTCTGAATACCCTGGTTAGGTACATACACGGCAACACATATAGCGGAGGACGTACTTTGAAGACCCATTTGTCTTGACTGACGCTTTTCGTTTTACAGCGGGTTTGCGTTCCTTGGGTTCCTTGGGTTCACGAGGCTCTGGTCGACGCTTTTCCTGTACCGCGCCTGTGAGAACCGCTAAGGAGCACAAGACGGATGTCTCAAACCTTATTCGGCCCTGTCTTCGTCCTCAAGTCTGCTAACCAGGCGGATGTTTCTTCCGGAAGATATACGGTCTTTAGGATCTAAGAAAAGACGTCAGATAGCTGTGAAAAGTAATGAAGAACCGCCACATACCTTGTTTGCGGCCTCGGCGCTCGGCAGAGCTCGAAGAATATCGGATGGAAGTTTAACTTTGCCAGGGAAGCTTTGAAGGCTCCAAGAGTGTATTTGCGTCCGGTTTTTGATCAATTCCTGGGCTAGTTCGCTTATGGCATAGAAATTCTGTTGGTTCGTCAGATATGACAATGCCAACTGTGATCAAACTTGGCAGACCTCGCTGTGAGTATGAGATTGAGGATCTCGTACGGTCTTTGCCTTCATGGCCAGATGGTACAGGAGGGATATGTTATCTGGTGTTGCTACTAGGTCGAGGTAGAATTCGATGTATCTGTGCGCATATGGTAGTAAGCTCTTCGAAAATAACAAAACACTTACTTTGAGAACTCCGTCAAAGACTCGTGGGAAACAGAAAAATCGGGATGGTGGGCTAACAAATGGAGCAGACGGATGAATATTGCTTCGAAATGATCCACCTTCATTTCTGCGACAAGAATGTGAGCCAAGTTGATGAACGTCATGAAATGGGACTCACTAGATGGGAGCGTTCGCGTAGCCATATTTATGTACTTGGAAGCCTACGAATCATCAAGACGGATAAGAGAAGAATCATGCAACTGCCGACCTTATCTTTGACTTCTTCCTCGGGATCGAGTACTGTCAGAAAGGGTATCAAATTGAAACGAGGGTCCAACTTTCTGGGTTGAACCAGCGCCAAAAGTTTATTCAAAAAAATAATGCGGACTTGAGCACAAGTGTCCTGATAGCAGTAAGTCCCAGTTATCAGACGATGCTCATGTATTTACCTGTATGGTGGTGGCTAACACGACGAAGTATGGAGTTATTGCGGATCTCAAGGCTTCTTTTGTCGAAAGATGAAGCAGAGACACTGCAGCCTGCAGACGCATTCGGGCTTGCACCTTCGGACTACATCCAAGAAAATTAGCTTTCGCTTGAAATGTATCAAGCAGATGATAAAAACTTACTCGTCATTGGACTCAGCCGTCAAGGACCCCCTATTGTGCAAAATTGTCGCGAGCATTTTTACGACAGGTTTGGATATTTCGAGACCTGTCTCGGCAGATGCATGGGCAATGCAGCGATTGCGACAGACTTTGAGGCTCAGAACCTTAGCTTTACAAGCCAAAGAAATTTCGTCATCTTCTGCCCACTCCTCACCATCATCCATGGTTTCCTGTGCTTAGCGTCAGTTCATGAGTGGAGCATGTATCTCGTTACCCACCGGATCAGGAGGGCTAGGTTGCATGATAATTTCCTTTACTAATAAGGCCATTATAACTTCGCTTTTGGTCTCAAAAGCGTCTGGTGCGAATCTGGAGAGTTGTGCAAGGACAGTGATATGTGCGACCAGTTGCTCTGGATCTGCATCAGAAAGTTGTCCAGATATAGTCTATGAAGTCATGTTATCTCGAGTACCAAGTTGTCCTGCAGATAGGCTCTTACCTCCACCACCTCCGCGCACAGTTCGTCTCGATCCTTTGAAAAAGCAAGGAGGCGAGCAGAAAATTTTGCATGGCGTGCGTTAGTATCAAGAACATATCGCATCACACGATCCAAGGTCCGTCTGAGGTTAAATAATCAGCTACAACATCAGGTCCAACGTAATTTTGCGCACTTTTCATGGGGGGCTTGCTTCTCGTCTGACCGTGCTACAGCAGACAATGCCTGCAAACTGACTTCAACCAGATTCGGGTTCTTCTCGTCGGCGAGAGCCTTGGCTAGCTCTCCTACATGAGGCTGGTACAAAACTGGATAGTTCTTTGTGATGTATATTAGTATCGTCTGCGCGATATTCGCTAAGGATTGCGTTATCGTTCCGTCGCCCTTCTGCACTCGCTTTAAAAGAGTTGGAATTGAAGACTGGTTGACGATTTGCAGACTTGCGCGACGGATGAGAATAGTCATAGTGGGTAATGTGGTAGGCGCAGATTGCTCTACACGTCGCAGGAACTCATTCTGTTCACAAATCCAAGTCAGACAAATGGGGGCTGGCTGAGCCTTCGACTGAGTGCCCACCATGTTCTTGACCAGGCCTTTCAAGTCCGTATGCGGGTCGATACATGTTTTGAAGAGCTTGTACAGTCTTTGCTCGTTCGACTTGGCAAAGGAATGTAGATCCTCGGAGGCTTTTTGGCGATCAGGCAAAAGAGCGGCAATATGCCGAATTATGTTGTTGAGCCTCTGGGTCACTGCTTCCTCATCCGCATCAATAATACCGCCCTGTCGATGATGCTGATTAGCATGGATCGTTGCTTGTGAAATGTTTTAATCACATTGTTTTGCTCGCAAGCTTTGATAAAATGTTCAAATATTGTAGGCCGGCTTACAGAATGGACCTCAGCGCGCGAATGCTACTCCCACTTCGGATACATTACTCACCTAGCTTTGAGGTAGGTCATCAATAAAAGTGACTTGACTGCCGACTCGTCGAGATATTTCATAGTGTTGAGTAGCCGGTCCGTCCATGCAACGTCGTCGATGTCGATGCTCTTCGACGTAGACGGTCCTGACGGCAACGAGGGTAAGGGCAGGATATAGTCTAACATGACTTGCTCTGTGATGGCTCTAAACAGATGTTAGCGTGGGTTTGGTGAAGCGGCTTCACACTAACCTGATCTCTTGAGAATGTTGGGAAATATGAAGAATTTCATTCGGAATCCACGAGAACTGCTTCACGGCGGCTGGATCACCATTCTCGCTTTGACAGAAAAATGATCAGTATATCTAAAATATCTGGAGCGCGAAGTTTTTACATCTCGGGATAGGCAATGCTAAAGAGCTTCCCGACACAATTGAGAGCCTCGGCTCGGACCAGATTCTGTTCCTCTCAGTTAGTTACGCTGAAACCATTCAGTAGTCGCTGAGCCTGACCTTCTTGTCGAGCCCTCGACCTGCTATCGCACGTAACTGTTCTTCTGTGGTATGATGCAACGCCATCTCATAGTCCATCTGCGAATAGACCTTGCAAACAGCAGCTCGCACTTTATCGTCAGGATCAAAAAGCTTTGTGTGGAGCGATTCTATCAGACTTCGGTCAGCAACTTTGATAGACATAGAATTGAACACATACCCTCGATGATATCTCGATGCTGTGGCAAATTCGCCAGCAAGCCTTTCGCCGCCTCCACGAACCGCAGTCTGACTGCTGACGTTTTATCATTCTTGCGCTGCAACCAGACATTCCATGTACTTGGGTATTTCTTCACCATATCAGAGCCCCCTCTATCGGAGAACATGTCACCCAGCACACCCGTGGCGATGAGCCTCAACTGGACCTCCTCGACGCGTAACTCTTCCTCAAGTTGAGGGATGACACTAGTCAAGAGGGCAGGGCATGAGCGACTGAGTTGCTTCACCAAATCGTGTGCCGTGCGGATTTCTTCAAAATCTTCCTCACGAGAGTTGGAGACGATGATATCGGTGAAATACTGACAGACATGGCGTTGTAGTTTATCGGACGTGGTGTTGCAGACCGTCACTGCAAGACGGTATGCGGGTTGATCCATGCGCTGGACGAGTGAATGAGTAGATAGTAAGTGATAGACATAGACTTGCGGGACTCACTGCGTTCTTGTCCATGAACTGAGCCATAATGGTTTCCAAAACTTCCGAAGGCAATGCCTGGCATTCGTCGATAAGGGCGACAAGGATATCGGCCATGAACATCTCAATCTTCTTTGCCAAATCGCGTCGGACAAGCCCAAAGAAGTCGCGAAAAATATCGGCCATGAGTTCCTCCGCATGGGGTAGATCGCACACCAAGACCACGCTCTTCACTGTGGATAATGATTCCAAAAGATGAAAGTATTCGTTGTAGTATGATGAATCCGCGCCCTTGAGACCCGCTATGAGCTGGCGAAAGAAGAATTGAAATATGTCTCGAAGCTCGTTTTGGGTGTAAGGCGCATCTGGAGCGTACAATCTAAGAATGTCAGCTAAGCAGCAAGCTGCATAGGCTTTAACTCCTCGATCCTTATGTAGCATAATTGACGTGCTGATGAGCTCCTTCCGCGCGACGTTGAGAGAGGCTACATCCACCAACTCCTGGTCCATCTCCGATAGCTCTGTGTGCAGCGTCTTGAGCTTTTTTAGGACAGCATCGGTTGAAAGACCTTTTCCAGTGAGTTTCTCGTGGAAGTTGAGTTTCTTTGGGGAAGTTTTGTCCCCGGCGCGTGTATGGGCCACCATGACCAGGAGGAAGTCGCGGTGGATGTGGTCAAGTCAAGTACACAAACGCGAGAAACGCGATGGCCTGCTGACCGAAAATGGAAATTGATTTGTAGCCTGTTTGTAGTCTCTAATATTTTCCCTCATCTCTCCCTCACTCATCTGGCAGCGATGCCACCAGCTATTGCATCTGGCATTCCTAAGCAGCGACATTTGCCGCAGAAAGAATCTTCTCTCTTCAAGGAGGTTCTGACTTTATATGAAAACAAGCAGCTGAAGAAAGGTCTGAAGACGGCCGATCAGATCCTCAAGAAATTCCCTGAACATGGCGGTATGATCCTCGAGTGTCCCGGCCTCGGGAGAGACGCTGATGTCTAAATAGAGACCCTTTGTATGAAAGGCCTAATCCTCACGCATATGGGCAGGCGCGATGAAGGGAAAGAATGCGTCAAGAAGGGCATGCGCTTTGATTTGACTTCGCATATCTGTTGGCACGTTTACGGGCTGATCGAGAAGGGGGAAAAGAACTATGAGGGTGCTCTCAAATCATATTCACAAGCCTTGCGCATTGACAGGGTACATCGCGCGTCGCTACATGTGCTGCACGCGCTTTGCTTAAACCGATCTACAGGAGAATATAAACATCCTTCGCGATACAGCCCATTTGCAGACCCAGTTGCGTGTATATGATGGTCTTATAGACACGAGGCACACCATATTATTCCTCCGCCCCAACCTGCGCCAGAATTGGATAGGTCTGGCAGTGGCATACCACCTAAATGGAAACCTCCGCGAAGCCAAGAATGTCTTAGAACAATACGAGCACGTCCTTACGGTGGGTCTTGTTATCTTTGAAATTTTGCAATTCTGACAAAGTCGTGATAGAATGTCACAGACTACGACGTTGAGCACTCTGAAGTAATGCTTTATCATGTCCGAGTGCTCGAAGATCTGGGAGAGGCCAATGAGGCTCTGGCGCTGCTTGATACATGCGCAAAATCACGGGCGATAGTGGATTTAACCTCAATTATGGAGTATAGGGGTGAGTTACGTCTGTATGACACTGTTATTCCGTTCTTATCAAGATCAGCCCGACTGCATACCAAGCTTGCCGTCAGCGATGCCGAGCATACGTGGCGCGCTCTTTTCGAACAAAATGGAGATAACTACAGCTATCTTCGAGGCTTTCTCGTGAGTAAAAGCATCGATGTCGGTATGTCCATTAATTCGTATCAGCTTAATACACGCGGTAATTTTTATGCGTCTACTTTAGATCGCATAACAGATGAAAACCGTAATGAAGCTCTTGAACTTTTGAGCGAATTATCTCAAATTTCGCCCCGTGCCGCTGCCCCTCGGCGCCTAGCCCTCACCGTTGCCACAGGTGTGTCTTGTGTTTAGAGCGTCGCAGATCCAGTGGGCTGACCTCTTCTAACTTATGCAGGCGAGAGATTTCAAGAGCTAGTAAAGCCATACCTCCTTAACGCGCTGAAAAAGGGTGTCCCATCCTTATTCGTCGATATCAAGTCACTTTATGTCGATGCCCACAAGCGACAGATAGTGGAAGATATTGTGGAAGAATTGCGAGAGTCTCTGGTCGCCGGCAATCCAGCACCTGCTTCTCCACCTGGTGCTGATGAACCCCCAACAACATACCTATGGACACTTTATTTTCTGGCCCAGCATCACTCTTTCCTGTCACGTCCTGCACAGGCCCTCTCTCTTCTAGACATCGCTGTTCAGCATACGCCAACCTTGCCAGAAATACATACCTGCAGAGCACGCGTTCTGAAGCGCGCGGGTGATCTTCTAGGCGCTGCAAAGAGTCTCGAAAGCGCACGCTTGCTAGACGGCCAGGATCGCTTCTTAAATACGAAATGCGCGAAATATCGCTTCAGAGCCGGTCTGATCGACCAAGCTAACGAAATCCTGGGCTTGTTCACTAAAGTAAGCTCTCGATTCATCTATCCTACCAGGTAAATTAATCACTGAGCGCGCATTGCTCAGAAAGACGCGGCGAGTCCAGGAGCGGACTTGGAAGACATGCAGTCAACTTGGTATTTGCTTGAGCAAGGCGACGCGCACAATCGGGCTCAGCAGCTTGCCCTTGCACTGAAAAAATATGTGGCCGTCCAAAAGGTTCGCACGTATCCCTACGTTCTGGCAGTTGTAGAGTTCTAATAAAAATTCAGCTTTTCGAAGAGATTGAAGATGATCAGTATGACTTCCACGGATATTCATTACGAAAATTTACCATCAATATCTACTTACAGTATGCATAACCCCAATGCATTGTTAATCGCTGATATACCAAAATCTACAGGCTTATCGCGTGGGAAGATCGTGTACGCACACATCCTGCATACATATCGGCAGCGTTATCAGCGTCTCGAGTGCGTATAAATTGCATTTTCGCATCATTTTCCATCTCACTCACAAGCCACGCAGATTTGGGTCGCAGTACACGACGATCCTACACTCACTGCACCGCCAGGCTCAAGTACGTAGCTTCTGCTTTCATGGGGGAAAGATTGTTCTGACCCAAGACCCTAGATAGTGTTGAAGATAAAAAGGCCAAAAAGAAAGCAAAGAAAGCTGCACAGAAGTTGCAAGAAACCACGAAGAAAGGTCAACCTCACAGTTTGTTTTCTTCATTTCTGTTCACTAATATCAGATCCAGCCGCAGGTACCGCGAATGACGAGAAGAACCTGGAGCCATCCGTCCTGGTCGATGATGACCCAGACGGTAGTAAACTCATTGCCGCTGATGACGGCCTCGAACGTGCTGCAAAACTTCTCAATCCAATAGTCGCCCTGTTGAAGGACAACGTGGATGTTTGGATAGCTACGTATGATGTGGCTATCAGGCGCAGTGAGTCTTCCATGTTTGTGCAGTAAGCGCAAATTTAAATTTCCTCACTTCAGAAAAGTACCTACAAGCTGTCCAGGCACTGAGTCAAGTTCAATCCTTAGACCCAGAGCACCCTGAATTGCATATAAGAATCGCAGATCTGCGTAGAAGAGGTGGCTTATGATATGCCACTGTTTATGCTTATTTCTGATTTGGTGCCACAGCTTCCTCGTTGCCTCAAGAGCCTCCCGCGCCCATTGGCCCAATATTCTCGGAAGCGTTGGCGTCGTTATACCCCCAAGAGACATCATCAGAAACCCAAAATTCGCAATACCTTCAGAGAAATTCTTCTTCTGCGAGGGCTATTTTTGCAGCCACAAAAGTATCGATGAGCCTCGGGGCTCATAAGGAAGTGGTCGAAGCCCTGTTATTCACTACCCTGGCTCCGAATGTGCAACTCGACATCAAGGTCTGCAACGTTATACGACTTGCTTTTGAGTATAAATACTGATAATTAGTTGTTCAGACCGCTCTCGCGATATTGACTTTCTTGGGTGACATCCAATCACCCAGACATGAAGAATATAGGATATCGTGTGACACAAGATTCGAACACTCTACGGTGTTCAAGCCCACAGAATATCTTGATGCCCTTCGGAAGGACGTGCCGAAGGCCGAGGTCTCTGAGGAGGTAGACAAGGCGGAAGTTGTGGGGTGAGCGGGTGGCTACCCCCCGTTGCGTTTGTTCTGTCTCTTTCGTTTTCGAACATGTGGATCACCCCGGCTATTTTAACGGCGGAAATAGAAGGTGTTTCGCGTGCGCTCTCCTGCCGCCTTATTAGACTTACTAATTTCAGCATCTAAATGGGAGGACTCAGGGCTGCAGAAGTCGTGTGTATCAATGGCAACATATGTCGTGTTGTTCTTGAGATGAGCGACGGCTGATATACTGGAGCCAATCACTTTGAGAATCTTTGCATTGTGCAAAGACGGCGGGGAATCAATCATGCCCCCCAAAGATCGGCCAGTTTCAAGAGCCCGCTTCCTTCGCCTTTGTCATCGATGAAAAGGTCAACTTCCGCCTTCACTTGAGTCATGCTCTCATCGGGATCCTCCGTCGCGCGACGGATGTAAATTGTCGGCATGCCTCTGACAGGAGTCAGGAGTCAGAATATTTCATGATACTAGATTCATCTTTGTTGCCTTACAGTTTCGCGGCGGCTCGAAGATCGTAAGCATGCGCCGCTACCATCGCTACTTGTTGAGGCTCCAATGCTAGCAGGCTGAGGGCCTTGCGATACATGTTAGGGTTAGGCTATCGGAAGAATATCATATCAGCAAGCTCCTATCTGCATAAGCAATGAGCCTGCTCGATACCTTAGTTGCCTGAAGAAGCTGAGAAGAAAATAGTGCGTCATACTGCAATCCGGAAGACCGAACAATGTCAATTTGCAACCGAGTCGTGCCATTGGCAAGGACAGCACTGTAGGCGATGAGATCATAAGAGCTGTTGGCGGCAGGGTTGGAAATCACCTACACAGTAAATTTACGTTTCAGCCGCCGGAGGCCTTCGAGGCTATCAGACCATGCTACATGGGTCGTTCAGCCGGATTATTTCAAATCCGAGGTACGGAGATATCAGTGTTGAAGCCGACCTAGTTGTTTGTGCCAAGCTTGGACGAGGTTCTCTCTGTTTTCAGCGGTCCATACGCCCAATGGTATTCCCCTCTTAGCTAGCAGTCTGTCTAATTCTTGAGCATGAACTTTATCAATGTCAGGAGAATCTTCCCCTCTCTCGAATGAGGCGTCAATCGCTTGGAAAAATCCTCTACGCCAATCCATAGCCAACGACGACAAATCAACTTCAGCTAGGGGCGGCAGCTGCCTCATGGCAGAAACGATAGATGTATGCCAATCAACACATGTGCCTGAACATCAGTGAAATCGGAGTCGGTGATGATTGTCCCCCAATTCAAGGAGAAGGCACACCCATCAAGTCAAAGACTAGAGCTTTCACATCAGAGAAGCTTTTCGGGATTAAATCGGTTTCGAGGGGGGGAGAACTCATGATGTAGCAGCGTTGTGAGTGCAAATGTGGCGAGTAGTGGTGCAGGTGCAGGCTGCAAAAAGCTTGTAGAGGTCGACGAAGATCAAAGGCATTCCAAATGCGTATCAAGAAGTGCCACCGTGGCAGTCACCGACTGTCACCGATACCACTTGCATTGCAACCTCAACCACGGGTCAGACCGACGACTGCATGACTCCTCCTGGTCCCTTTCAACTCCATTAAAAGTAGAAGCAAATTCTCAAACGTCTCGGCAACGTCTGGGCAGGACAGGTCGTGGATTTCTTTCGGCCCCGCATGCTTTGGTGCATTATGGCATCTATGTCCATGTCATTGGGTTCCTTTTTCCAATACTCGACCGAAGCTGATGGTCCCTACTACTGAAAGTGCATTTAGCTCTTCACATCGTGCATATGGCATCCGACGACGCGGCGTATTGTCACCACCAAGTTACTGCTATTCGGCCCGATGCCCCCCTTTTTCGCTGCGGACTCATCTACGATCCTCAAGCCTCGAAAACTGTCTTGCTAACCTGTTGACCCTAGGTCTAATCACGTACTGTGGCTCAGCCAGTACAGCCCTGATTCCGCGCTTAAGTTAACGCCATCTGGAAATAACTCTATCGGAGTAGACGGCTTTCCGGTCGGCGATGGAGTCTGGCTAGCGAACAGCTCCTGAAGGTGCCGTGGTTACGTACCGCCGGGCCCATGCAGGCGGCTGCAGACGGTCGCCAGAAGAAATTGCCCATCTGCTGTTTACCGACGGCATTATCGGTGGACAACAATGGACAGCGCGAGCCTCATATTGGGCTGCGATCAGATTAGATGTTTCGAGTTACGGCACACGTGACAATCATCTTTTACGGGGTGTTGTTAATTTCAGAACAGTGTCGAAAGCACGTTCACACGTTTCTAGGCGTATACAAGCAGAGTTGACGACGATGGATGAGGTCAATTCGCATCTCAACCAACAATCTATCTCAATATGTCCGGTTACTACACATCCAACAACCCTCAGAATATGGCCACGGGAGGATCCTTTACCCGGTCGCAAAATACAGAACTTGTCTGCACATGCGCAACTGGCTCGTCCGCTGGTCCTTCCCAATTGTGTATGTCCTGCTATCTCTCTCGTCTCATGCTCGTCTGACCGACTTGATGGATAGACATCTGTCCAATTCACCCGCGCCAGCAAGCGATCATGCCCCGTCGTGCCGCCGATTCCGCCTCCTGGGGCAGCTGCGAATTAGCCTACCCGACGCCTCAATACCCCAATAATACGCTCGCTGCTATGAACTCAAATCTTTACCAGAACCCACCTGGCAGTCGAGGTATGTGTCACCTTGAAGCTCGCTTGGTGCAGGTTTTGACACCTTGACAGCTTCCTCATTGGCGGATATGAGCATTCAGGCATCTTCCAGCACCGCATCCCACTATCCTGCTGCACAGTATTATCATGGACCCGCAGCGACAAATTTCGGGCCGCAAACCACGCCGAGAACATATGCACCTTTCATGCAACCAACAGCAGCCGTCCCACAAGGTAAGTGCTTGTTATTCTACAATGAACTCCATTCACTAACACCGTTATCAGCTTTTGCTAATGGGCTTGCTGCTTCAAGTGAACCTGATCTGGCCGAAAACGCGAGCGCAACGTCATTATGGCACGCCGAAGAGCCCAGGCCTGCACAGGACTGCGAGCAGCATGACGATCGCCGCCGCTTCCCCTGCTTGCATCCGGAGTGCGGACGCAAGTTTGTTAGCGAGTACACCCTGCGAGTGCACATGGAAGCGCACAAGGCCAAACCGCGTGTACGGTACCCGTGCACGGCTGGGTGCACTGAGAGCTTCTCGCGCCAGCACGACAGACTGCGCCACGAGGTCAGCCAGCACGGAAAAGTGTGCGAGTTCGTTTGCGAGGACTGTGGAGGCTTTTTCTCGACGAAGAAGACGGTGAATAATCATAAGTGTCATGTGGCGTCAGGAAAGGTTCGCTGGGCAAAGTAGATCTCCCATGGATCGTCAGGACACCGCAGCGCGTCGAGGTTGTGGCGGAAAGGTTATAAGCGCGCCAGCCGAACTTTTAACCCCTGCAGGTTTAATAAGGTTTAGCAAAATGGCAACTTGGAATCTTATCTATATTGCATTGTTTGTGATCCCTCTTGAACATGTGTGAGCTCCTATCTGCTCCTATATACAGCATGTCCTTTACGTGCGATAAACCACCGAATACCAGCCCTGAATGTGATCAGGCCCCCAATCACAATATTAATCAAAAGATGTGAAGGGCAGGCATCTGCCGTGATAGGAACTTGAGCGTGTCCAGCAGATCCGCGTCCTCTGCCGACAGCCCCCGGTCCGAGGCATTTACCGTGGTGTCGCCTATAAACGGCAGCTCGTCCACTTCACACAATGCCGCTTCCCGCGGCAGCGTCCCGTTCCCAAAGTATGCACGTATAGCCCGCGCGGTACACAGCGACGGCGCGGCGAACGTCGAGTGCCCGATTGAGTTTTGCACAAGCAGCGCCGCGCCTGCATAGCGCTTCTGCACGGCCTGGGCGAACTTGAGCGGTGTGACGTTGTCGAGCGTCGACGCGAGGATAAGTAGTGGATGCGCCGTTCGATCGGCTGAGAATGGCCCTGCGTGCTTCCACTTCGCGGACAGCTGCCATTCGGTACATTGCAGGTGGTGCAGCGCCCACACTGGCGCGAAGAACGGCGACATTTCGGACAGCTTTGTGAAGAATGTGGTGAAATCGTGCTCCGGGCGAATTGTCGCGTCGCCACACATAATTGCATACATCGCCTCATTGTTGAGCTGTGCCCACGGCGATGCCGCGGAACACTCGCATGTGGCTCCCGCGTGGAATAACTGTGGGACCGCTGCGAGAGCGGACCCGTTGCGCGCCTCAAGGGCAACGAGGATACGCGCGAGCGCGGGGAATTCAATGATGGGTTGATATGTTGATGTGAACATGATTGTGTGCAGCATATCCATCGTAATCACTGTCGGACCCTTGGGCGCAAAGGGCACTGGCATCGGCTCGCGGTCGACCGCACTAAGGATCGCGAATACCCGATTTTGTATCTGCAACGCGTCCGGGGCCCAGAGAATACATTTTTCGGGGCCAGCACGGTGACAAAGTTCGAAGAATGAACCAAAGATGGCGTCGATGTGAGGGAGGTTCAGGCCCTGGGTAGATTGGTATTCATACGCGTCAAGAATACCATCGATAACCACGCGGCCGACCTTTTCGGGGTACATCGCTGCGAAATACTGGCCTAGCACCGAGCCGTAACTCTGTCTTGTCGTCAGCCCACAGGAACGTGCGGAAATAAGCAGAATTAACATACAATTCCCCAATACTGCAGCTTGTCCTGGCCGAGTTTCTCGACGATGCGCAGCATATCCGCCGTGACGCTCGCTGTCCCCATGTACTGGCCAGATGCCCACTCACCCGCCTCTCCATTGCCATCTAATGATTCCCGGCATCGCGCGCCTAAAACCTTTGCGCGGCTGCGCGCCAGCGGGATCGATTGATCACTGAGGTTCATGACCAGGCCCCGTTGCAGGTCCCATATCTGCGACTCCGCTAGCGAGTTGAAGCATTCCGCGCGGGGCAGCGTCGCGCCCGTACCACGTGGGTCGAAACCCAGGAGGTCAAACTCCGGGCCTGTGATCTTGGCAATTTTTTCTCCAAATTCATGAACCATGGCGGTGCCAGCGCCTCCTGGGCCGCCGGGATTCAGGAGAATGGTGCCTAATCGTTGATAAGAAGGTCAGCATTTTGATGAGAACGTAAGTCCTCGAGGTTGGCCGCTAACCTTTGTAACTGTCCTTATCAGTGGCTGGCAATAGCTGCAGCGCGATCTCGGCCTTTGGCCCTTCGGGGCGCTCCCAGTCGAGCGGCACACGCAGCCGCGCACATTTGAATCTCTTGAAGCATGTCGTCCACTCAATATTCTCCGAAGATGGCAACTAAATGGATCCTGGTGTCAGGAACGAGCGGTCTAGCATAGTGACATTTCTGAGGAAAACTTACAGCGTACCAGTCGAATTTGTCTGGTGACCCTTCGAGTGCGCCCGGGACTGTGTGGTGGCCACGCAGTGTCCACGTCGTCCAGACGCCAGCAGCCAGCGCGGCAGCTGCCACTCGCCAGAGAATCGTGCCAGTTGCACCGCGACGACGCTGAGCCGGCTGGTTCAGGGCCTGGGTCTGAGGCAGCGCCAACTTGCGGTCCATTATCAACGACCAAACTCTGAATTCTCAATCTTTAGAGCGAGCAAAAATGGGAGCCAGGCAAGGGTGTCCGCACGGCATGCAGTTATGTAAAGCATTCATCACAGCAGGACTAGTGGCAGGGACATAACTACTGATTGGTGCGGAATTTTGATGCATTCAAGTTCATTGTCTGGGACGCGCGCTAGCTCGACGTGCAAGTGCGCGGGTAACATCCATAGCGGTTCAAAATTAATGTTATGTGAATAGCAAAGAATAGGCTGCTTCCCCAACAGGGCGGGGTAGAAAGCGAGGCGGGGATGTGACAGGGTTTACTGCAAAGAAGAAAGCGACGATTCGGAGCAGTTTGCCCGTCGACAGGGGCTAGGACCCGTCACTAATAATCGCCGCGCTGTGATTGGCTAACGTCAATCAGTGTCACCACGACAGGGATATCTTAAACTTCAATTGCAAGCTATAGTGTCTGGTCCCTGACTTGCTCTCGCCTTTGCTATTCACAGAGCAAGTTGAAAGCTCGAGGCTCTGTCTGGACCTGCACGGTGGCGTGCATCGCCTATTTTCGGGACGACCCGAAAGTTCTCCATTGCCCGGCAAGCGCCGGCATTCGGTTCTAATCTTCGCTGCTACACCTAAGTCTGGATGTGTGAAAATATCCTTAGTTTATTACTACTTCGACCAGATATACTAATAGAGTACAAGATATTAACAAGATATCACAGTAATAAGACTCAACGTGCCCGCGTCGCCTGCAATCGCCGCACCGCCGCTTCTACCCCGGCCCATGCCCGCGAGTTCTCTTTCCCTCCAAAATCTCCTTCCTCCACCTTCCAATCCGCACCCCCATTCTCCCCAAATACACCCTCGGATTCAAGGCCACCATCAGCTTTACTTTCCTTGGGAGACATGACGATGACCCGCTCGAGTGAGGGCCACAGCGCATGCAGCGCGCACGCGAGCTTCGCCGTGCTGATATCCCCTGGCTCCATCGCGACGTCCCCCGCCCCTTGCAACCGCAAACGCACGCACTTCATGGCATGCGATGCAGCCTGCGGAGATGCTGAGACCGCAGACATGCATACATCCGCATCGAGTGTCTCGAGACTCGTCAGCGCTGCGAACGCGCCCAGGCACACACCCTCTCCCGGCCCAGTGCGCAGGCGCAGGACGCGCAGCGTCTGCGGCAGATTTTCGATGAGATCTGCCCAGCTGGAGTAGGGGTTGGAGGAGGGGAACAGGGCGGGGAAGGGGCCGCTGGTGATGGAGAGGCTCTGCAGCGCATCGGGGACGACGTGCACGAGAAAGGATGCGACTTGCAAGGGCGAGCAGGAGGGGAAGCTGAGGTGCCTGAGGTGGGCGAAGCTTTGTCCCTTTGCGTGAACGATGCTGGGATCGGGGTCGTACCAACCGATGCGAGGGAGCACTAATGCTCGCACGTCCAGCCCCGCGAGGAGTAATAGCGCCGCTTCGTCGTCCGGCAGCTCCGCACGCGCTAGGTCCAGTGTGTGCAGCGCTTCCAAATTGGCCAGCTGTGTGAGTGCACTGAGAGGCACGCGACCAGCTAGAGACAGCGAGGTCAGCTGCGGCGCGGACGCAAGGAAGTGCATGAGCTCCCAGGGCGTGGCAGAGGGCGGCAAGGACCAGTAGGAGAAGTATACATATGCGCTACGAAGTGCCGGGAGCTTAAATTCGGGGGAGGCAGGGCCCGGGGGCGCATCAGATTGGAGGCCGACGCTCCGCAGTGCGGGGAACGGGTTTGGGATCAGGTCTTGTTGAGACATGGCCGCGCGCTGGTGGAGGTAGTATGCCAGGAACCGCGTGTCCGGACCCCAGCTGCGAACGAGGCCGGCGTGCTTGTCAAATGCGTGCCATGCCTGCAGTTACCACAACGAAGCATGAGAAATGAGAGGCGTAGAGAAAGCGGAGACGAGCGTACCTCGGGCCGGCCCGCCTCGTCCGCGGGGGGCATCAGCGCACGCAGCGGCGCGGGATCGGGGAGTTCGCGCCAGAGGGCCGCGAGGGCGGGGGCGTGCCACGCACGGCTCGTGCATGCGAGAGCCGCGAGGGATTTGACGACATCGTGTGGTTTGAAAACCAGGAGTTGGTCGAGGATGAGCAGGATGATGTCGGGAATCGCGAGGGCGAATGCGGTGGGGGTTGCCATTGTGGATAAGGGCAAGATGGGCGATTTTCAAGTGATTTTCAAGCGCTTTTCTCGAATTTTGAGATGCTAGTCGGGTGAGCGTGACTGGGTGTTTTCTGCGTGCGTTTTATCGCTTCAAATGCGGCTTGAGGCCTACTTTCTAACTGTGGAGCTGCTCAGCTGCTCAAGATGCGGGCCGAGTGCGTCTGTGTGAGAGCAACACCGTCACGGGGCAGAAACCTCGAAAACAGGGTCGCTGGTGATGGTAAGAGCAGAGATACGTCGTGCCAGATATTGAGGAGCCCCATGATCCTTTCGCTTCGAGGCCTTGCGTCAGGCTAAGCGTCAAACTGGTGCAGAGATTCCCTACTGTGATTAGCCTAATAGCCACGCAGCACGTGTCCTGTGGAAAGTTCTTTCTTCAAGTTCTCCTCATGATCTTTAGATTCCACGGTCTCGAATGCCAGTCAGGAGTATGGATAATATGAGACGAAAATGGCGACCAGTCGGTCCATGGTGGTTCTGACAGTGACAAGCGCTCATCGAGAGGCTCGCGCGAGAGCCGGAAATACTAATAACCTCCCACCCTAGCACTGCTTTCATGCACCAAACGACCACCAGCACAGTGACTTATAATCTGTTCTTCAAGTTGAGGCACTCGCATCGTCATCCCCGCGCCGATATTCGTCTTTGACTACATCCAGCTACAAACATGTGTAACTTTTTGGTGGGTGGTGTTGGCTCCGGCCTTGGACCTCGTACCGCACTAATAGAACAGACAAGTCCGCGGCGATATGTGCAAGATGCAAGATCGACATATCGCAGAACACTGATAGTACCCTTGTCCATGATCTGCTGCTGCGCAGCATGTCATCAAGCATATATGCCCATCCGAGTGCTGCTTGCCAAACGTTGCAATTTACCCTCGAGAATGAAATAGCTGCCTTGGACGAGCAAATATCTCAGATGCGTAGCGCCATGCGGCGCATACAGGAGAAACGTAGCGCGCTGCATGACTACGCAACGACGCACAGGGGATCCGCCTCGCGCTTACGCCGTTTTCCAACCTCGCGCTCACGCCAGCTTCCAGTCTCGATACTTTCTAAAGTATCCCCCCACTGCCTCCCAGTGTTTCCTCACGCCATGTCTGGCAACCAGGCACCTCTTCTCTTGGACCGTGTTTGGAGGTGATGGAAGGACGTCAGCCAGTCTACGCCAGCTCTGTGGTCCTACATCACCATCAATCTTCAAGAAGACGATGAAGACTTCGAACTTAAAACCGTATCCACCTGCTTGACTCGGGCGGGCAAATCTCTGTGAAAGATTTCCATAGGCTCCAGTACCGCTACTTCATCGAGAGTCAAATCAGATCATCGAGCGCTCGCTCTTCTAGTTGCACATTGCGAGAGATGGCATACATGTAACATTGTATCTCCAACTACCACTCACAACCCTGTTGCAGCTCTCCGAGCTGAGAGGGTCGCTTTCGTCACTTCACAAACTATGCATATTCGCCGACTCCGCAGAAGACGATGCAACCATCGTTGTATTTGTCGGGGCTTCCACACTAAGGCCCTGCGCTTGGAGGCGAGGACCAACTTCTTCCGTGACCTCCCCGCCCCCGAGAAGCTCCTTCTCCCGTGGGATAGTCTAACATGTTTAAACCATAGATGAACGAGATGCTGGTACCACATGGTCCATTCCTTAAGATTGCCCGAATCTAGCTGATTTGATGGGCGTTTGGGCCTCCCCGACTTGACACTCTCCCATCTCCGCTCGCTCGCTTGGAGAATTCCAGAGTCATTAGACGTACTCTCGACCCTCACCCTTCCCAGTTTGAGGCATGCAGCTTTCCTCATTTCCGCGGGTTTCAGGCCAAATGGAGAAGACGGTGGTCTTTCAGTTGCTTGGCATGTGAGGTCCGGCTTGGGCGCAATGCTCCTATAGTCCCACTGTGCGCTGCTGGAGTTGAAGCTTAGGGACGAGGTGAACACCTTCCAATCGGAGGATATCATCGCCTACTTAGAAGCAGTACCCTCCCTCACCGTACTAGATGTCGGGAAAAACATCAGCAGCATTCTTCCTCAGAGCTTTTTGGATCGTAACCGCCGCGATCGCGAAAAAACATCTCTAGCCCCTCAGCTGGAAAAACTAGTGCTCGACGCGCGCGGTAGGTCTTTTCCATGGCATCTGCGTCCAGACTTTCTGAGGTCCAGGTGAGAGGTTGGAGGTCGATTGGAGGTCCTACGTTGGCGCCAGTACTAGTATGGCGAGAGTGCCGGGTTTCGTTCAGGACGCTGTCCGCGCGCTACAGCTGGATGGCATGAGCGTCGAGGTTGTGAACGAGAGAGGGCGTCTGGATTGGTTGCAGCAAGCTTTCCCGCCGTTTCATGTGTGGATAAATGTACTTTTTCGTGTCCTTAGTCGAGCCCAGTAGCCTGTATATTTTCCGCGTGGATGTCCGCAAACGATCGAGATCCTATAGCACTGAACACCAGGCTAAGGATACCTAGAATCATTAAGTTTCTTCGAATTCGGATAGTGAGAGCAAAGATGTGACGTTGAGAAGCCATGAGCTTGGATGCTTAGTTTCGCTTCGAGTACTACCATCTTGCGCATGCGTCAGGCAAAGCGTCAGACTTTGGTCAGACTGGACTAAAGATTCTCCGGAAATTATAAGTCTGGCAGGACCCGTTTCGCGACAAGTCTCTAAATTTTCATCTCCGTATTTGGACTTGAAGTTAACCTCAAATATTAATGTCAGTGCACATAGCCTGATGTAAATCAATAAGTAGGTCGAGCTATACGGTAGGCAATCGGACGGCCCGGAAGCCTGGCTCTAACAAGCGCTGAACGAAATACTTTTTGGCACCGCTTTTGTCTTCAAACCACCACCAGCACGGCGGACCATATAATCTGAGGCATTTGCACCGACATCTCTGCGCCAAAATCCGTCTTCAGCAATTCTAAACGGCTTTTACTGTCTCGTTGGATCGTGGAGTCATCGTCTGGAGTCGTGGCCGTGGCGAACTACTCGGGGGTTCATCGATTCCTCAATCACAATCATACTTCAGGTAACATCTGACCATTTCGTTCATCACATTACCAGTAACACGTCATTAACAGAATGAGCGGTCATCCGTCTACGATCTGCGTAAGATGTGGGGTCAGCATATCGCGCGACACTGATAGCATCGGCTCGTCTCCTGTCCACGAGCTGCTGAACAGCAACTTGTCACCAAACACAGACATCCAAATGGATGCCGCTCTCCAAGCGCTTCAAAACCTCGAGAATGAAATAAGTGCCATGGACGAACAAATATCGCAGATGTACGACGCCATGCAGCGCATGCAGGAAAGACGGAGCGCGCTGCATGATTACGCAGCGGCGCACAAGGGGCTCGTGTCATCCTTTCGTCGGTTTCCAGCAGAGATACTATCCAAGATATTCCTCCACTCCCTTCCAGCACTGCATCGAGACATGTCGGAGGTAGAGCCACCTCTTCTCCTGGAACGTGTTTGCAGGCGATGGAAAGATATTAGCCGGTCCACGCCAGCCCTTTGGTCCTATATCAAGATCCACTTTTGGGAAGGCCAAGAAGACTTCGATCGTAGAATCGTATCCACTTACTTGACTCGTGCGGGCAACCATCCATTGACAATATCACTAGGCTCTAGGATGGCTGTTTCATCGAGTCTCAACATGGATCATCCAGCACTCGCTCTTCTAGTTGCACATTGCGAGCGTTGGCATGCAGCATATCTTCACTTGTCATCGAAAGTGCTGCTACAGCTCTCTGAGATTCGAGGCAGGCTTCCATCGCTTCACAAATTACATATATACACCACCACCGAAGAAGACGATATAACCATCGTCGCATTTGCGGACGCACCCATGCTTAGATACTTTGACACCAGCTCTAGCATTTTTCTTGACGTCGTTACCTCCAAGAAGCTACTTCTTCCATGGGCTGGCCTAACAAGTTTGGTCATTGACGAACGAATGGTTGGGCACATATGGGCCATTCTTCAAGATTGCCCAAATCTAATTCAATTGGAGGCCCGCATTGCTGCTAATGATCCGGGTTCGAACCTCCCCCACTTGATTCTCCCGCATCTCTGCTCGCTCTCTCTGAGACTTCCAAAACAATATAAAGTCCTTTCAACTCTCACTCTCCCCAGTTTGAAGCATGCAACAATCACAATAACTACCACGTACGGAGAAGATGAAGACATGTCGGTCGCTTGGCATGTTAGGTCCGGCCTGAGTGCGATGTTTTCACAGTCCAACTGCGCGCTGCTGGAACTAACACTTCGAGACGATGCGTATATCTTCCAATCGGAGGATCTTATCGCTTGCTTGGAGCCTTCGCCCTCTCTGATCAAACTAGATGTCACGGAATATATCAGCAGCATTTTGCCACAGACCTTCTTGGATTATATTGGTCATGATGGTGCAGAAACACCTCTTGTCCCACAGCTGGGAGCATTAGTGCTCGACGCACGCCACGAGTCTTTCCCGTGGCACCTGCTTCCAGACTTTCTGAATTCCAGGCGGGTGATTGGAGATCGATTGGAGGTCCTCCGTCGGCTCAGAATGCTCGTGAACGAAGCTGGTTACCCTGCGGCAGGTGTGCCTGATTTCGTTCAGGACGCTCTCTGCGCACTGCAGCTTGAGGGTATGGTTGCCGAGGTTGTAAACGAGAGAGACCTTTTGGTGGATTGGTTGTAGCCAGCCTTGAGCTTGCCGTTGTGGTCTGTGAGGGGAGGGTTAATGGAGGATAACACTTTCTGATCGTGTATCTATCTGCAGTTTCTGCGTAGAAGTCCGCAAAGCAAGACCCTGTAGCACCGAATATTTATGTAAAGATAACCAGACTCATGTTCGAGAGGCATTGCTGGCACGTTGGATACGCAAGGCTGCTGAGGCTGAGCGGTAAGCAGTGCTCACACCAGCGTCTATTCTAAATGAGCGTCAATCATACTGATTCATACAGGAGTCAGGGATCTTATCGGTCCTGGAGTGCAATTCTTCCCGCCTGACTCCAGCGGCACGACCTACGGCAATGCACTGAGATGCCGAATGATCTCAATCGAGGTCAGACTCAGTGTTCGAATTAGACCTGGCACCACCTGATCAAGATAGTACAGGAGTCATTCTGGCGCCCATTTCCCATGGTACAGCAAGCCATGCCGCAGCTAGCAGGCATCTAGAGCCTATATCGACCACCTATATCTATATCCCACACACTGACTCCCCCATTCCCACTCACCATCCTCATCACCACCGTGCAGGACTTGGAGGATATTCGACAATCACTCCTAGTACACTCTAGGCCTAAAGCATCGACGGTTATACCTCACGGTCAAACACATCTATCTTTTCCCAGTTCAACAGCATGGCGACACATTGGAACCCGAATAATGATCCCTGGCGCACCACCGACGTGAACCTCACCCTCACGCATGCATTCCCCCCCGATCCCGATCTTGCTCGCTTGTGGGCCACACTCTCCCGTACCGCGCTCGAACCGGCGCTGGCATTCGAAGGCGCCGACTTACATGACATGGGGATGAACGGAATGGGAATGGAGGGGATGGAGTCATTTGCACAGGGCTGCGCTCTTTTCGCTATCATTCGCGCGAATCCCATCAATCCAACCGAACCTCTCAAAGCCGACGAGATTAGACAAGATAGGAATATGGGGGATACACTCGTGACACACCAGGAGGCGCTGAGAAACAGACAGGAGAAGGAGCTGGAAGAGAGGGAGGAGCGTGAGTTACAAGAGGCGATGTGGCGCAGCGCGGCGGACCGCGGTGGCGCGAGTCAATTTGCCTCGCCTAGCCCCCAGCCAAGCACTTCGCAGCAGACGCGGCAGCGGGAATGGGGCTTGTCTACCAAATCTGAGCTGGAGAAGAAGGGTGTTCCATTCGGGAAGGATGAAGAGGACGACCTCGATGCGATCTGGCAGAGCGCCCCCCCATCGCCAAGTGCCAAGACTGAAGATGACGACGAATTGGAGAATGCGCTTAATTCAAGCGACACGAGCGCTCGTGCAGGCAGCCGCCCACAGTGGCCCAATCCTTTTCGTTCAGATGAAGACGAGAACTTGAATAGGACGTCGGCTCCCTCCCCGCCTTCTTGGAACACGCGCCTTGATGCATATCTTTCATCCCGGCTCTCGCCCCCTCGCTTCCGCTCTCCGCCGATACCGTCGCCCCCGCGAAGTCAACCCATCGGGCTCATCTACTTGACCCTTGCCGCCCACTCCGGCGCGCCTGCCGGCGAGGCTCAAGTCGGCTTGGTGCTGGCTGAATCTGCAAGGGGCAAAGGGTGGGGTACACAGGCGTTAGATTGTGTGCTGCGCTGGGCGGTCGAGGACGCGGGAGTGCACCGCATTTCCGCCTCTGTAGTCAACTCCAGCGAGGGCGACAAAGACATCAATGGAAACGTCGTGGGTGATAGAGAGGTGGGAGGGGATGGGGGCTGGGCGGGTCTGAGGCTCTTCACGCGCGTGGGCTTCAGCGTCGAGGGTGTGCGCCGGCGCGCCGTGTATGTCCGCGGGGGATGGCGCGACGTGCGGTCTCTCGCGATGCTCGCCACTGAGTGGGTCATGCGCCCACATCCTGCGGTAATCAAGGCTGCGGAGGGAGAATCGGGGGGCGCTGCAAGTCTGTGGGAGGAGATGTTTTCAAGGCATACAAGGGAGAGGGATGAGCTGCTACAGTGGGAGGAGATCCGCGAGCGCGAGCAGCGAAAGGCCAAGAAAAGGTCATCGAGTGTGGAGACACTCAAGCGCGAACCTGTCACGACAGGCCAGCCCGAAAATCCTACTCCTGGACACGCGCGCGAGGAGGGCGAGAGTCCAGGGAAAAAAAGACGTCTTTCGATAGCCTCTTCCGTACCATCGTCCTCGCAATCAGAGTCGAGTGGGACAGAGTCATGGGCGACAGACATGGAGCTTGAAGTAGACATGGGTTCAGATTGGGAGTTTGGGCCACCCGCCTCCGAGGGGCAGTGGGAGTCGGGCTCGGAGTCAGGGTCAGGGTCAGGTTTTGATAGTCTGGGGAGTAGCGCGGACGACGAGAGTGACGACGAGCTTTTGCTCTGAGGTGAAAAGTAGGCATATTTACTCAGCTTGTACATGTAATCTTGGTATTTTTGAATTGGTCAGATTTCGCCTTCAATCGAACTCTCGAAGAGACGAAGCAGCATTTCATGTGGGAGCGGGACGGACAAGGCTGAGCATGGCCACATCCAAAAGTCAGACTTTCACAAATAGTGGCAGCCATTAGCAAACCACTACCTCAGGCTAAGGCGTCCTCAGGTGTCTCTCATGCTTACAATCACGACGTGATGCATATCGCATATGCATATTGGCTTGTGGTAGTGGGTAGTGTGACAATGGCAGTGCAGTAAACAGTATAGAAGAAAACCACGACGCGAATACACTCACTGTAGCGCTTGTCAGAAAGAGAGACAGGATCGTAGGGGGGTTGGGGTGACTCACGAAAGTAAGAGCGGCACCCTTTGTCTTTTTCTCTCCGCCGAGCTCAAAGCTATACGTCACGTTAGCATCGAATTCCATGCAATCGCGATGACAGAAAGGAGAGGAGAGGGTGGGGCAAGGATGATGGATGGAGCTGGAGAATGACTGCAACACGTACTGCTTGCAACGCTTGAGTGACATCTGCATCTTGTACTTGCATACCGTGCACTCCAATCGAAGCACGACCTTCTTGGTCGTCTTCGCCTTCTTGTGGAACACTGGCTTAGTCTGACCTCCGTATCCTGATTGCTTGCGGTCGTAACGGCGCTTGCCCTGCGCGAAGAGGGAGTCCTTGCCCTTCTTGTATTGGGTCACCTTATGCGGTCTTGAATTGATCAAGTCAGGATCAAGAGCGATGCAAGGGAGAGCAGGATCAAAGGTCAGGGAGACTTACGTGTGCTTTTTGCATGTTTTGCCTTTGCAATCTATATCCCAGCAGTCGTTAGCCATTGCCTCCCACACCAATCGATCGCGGCGTGATACTCACAGGTCCGGCGTGTCCTTGAGTCACATCGACGATCAGCAACCATACAAACGGAACGAATGGGCATTGGACGTACTTCGGGACGTTGACCATCTTGACGGGGCGGCGGCGGTGGGTCGGTCTTCGAGGCGTTGGAGAGCAAGGCCTGATACCGGATTCAGCAGATGCGTGGCTGTACCTGTATAGCTTTCCCACGAGTGCACCCTGTTCGAATTTGTGTGGCGCGTTGCCCTTCGATTATGTCGATATCGGCCAACAGAGTACATATGTAAATTTATCTCAGATGTGATTGCAATAATTTCCCATTAATGTGCTGATGCACGTATATATAACCAATCAATCTGACCTCGCCTTACCCCATAGCCAGATATGTAGGCAATAGAATTAGATATTACCAAGACTTCATCGAAATTGCTGCGCGGTTTCAGTCGCTCATTTGGACTACTGGAACTATTGTTAGAGCTTGGCAGCAGATGCATAATTCACAAGACTCCCGACTGTCTCCTCGCGTGTTTCAGTATGAAAATTTGCCACAACAGGATTCTCCAGATGAATGATATATACAGGGTATATCTGTCTATAGTACAAAAGCTTTTGTCAACCGAATCATAGATAAATATCAAGAAGTCTTCTCCGAGCATCATATATTCCATGTGCTGACATACCCCGACTGTGGGAGCCGTGGTAAAGGTATCTTGTCCCATTGAGCTTTCGTGTCCGGGAAAAAGCGACAGAATTGCTGGATCCTCAATCTTCCAGCTGCCACGAACGTCGCCGGAAGATCCAGTGCTTCTGCTCCTTCCAATAAGTCCTTCCTGCCCAGCGCAATCTGCAGAAGCTCCCTAATATCCTGTACATCCACGTGCCGCTTGGCATACAAGTCTGGTCGTCGCGATGGACTAGCCAGCAAATGATCCGTCCAACCTTGAAGCTTTAAGAGCAGCATAGGCAGGAAGGGCAACACGTCAATCTTGACATCATTCAGTGAAGCATATGGACAGGCGTTGTCTGCGATTGAAGGTATGTTCATAAGTCCAGGGATCAGGATATCGACCTTGCAGGCTCGACTGATAGGGCGCACAGCGCCTTGAAGATTGTACCATAAGATCTTGTAGGTGTTGCGGCGATTCGTAGACGAGACGAGGA
Source organism: Athelia sp. TMB (assembly GCA_014898675.1). Classification (NCBI taxonomy): domain Eukaryota; kingdom Fungi; phylum Basidiomycota; class Agaricomycetes; order Atheliales; family Atheliaceae; genus Athelia; species Athelia sp. TMB. The sequence continues at coordinate 125,708 of JACXVL010000071.1, read as the reverse complement.
AAAAAGCGGGATCTGCGCGAACGATTCTCCTTTTTATCTCCTCTTGCTCTAGATCGCCGCCGAAAACCACGAGGTCGATATCCTGTGATTTAGAAATAAATATCAGCGATGGAAAACGAGGATGAATTCAAAGGGCGAACATTCGGCGTTCTTGTCGCTCCGTACAGCATACATGCTGCGCTGCCAAACAAGCACCCACGGAGACCGCAAGCGCGCAAAGCAATCGCAGCGGCGCAGGCTGTCGTCTCGATCTCGGCCGAGTTCATAACGCCGTAAGAGATGGGCGGCATCTAGTCTATCATTTCATACGTTTGCATGTTGATCAAACATTACAAGAAAGACGCACCTTCGTCTTTACGAACGAATGGAAGGAGTGGTTAGAGTAGAGGTGTGAACAGGGACTTGACAGGTACAGATGAGCGCGGAGTTGAAATAGGGGCGATGCGATAAGCATTCAATGCACCTTAAATGTCCATGCGCAGATCCTGCGCCCAAAGCCGGAAAGGTAATTATCCAATGTTTCAAACCCAATAAGCATCGCCCCATGTCACAGGCATGATCATACGTAACATAAGAGTCAGGACTCGGTCGAATCGCAATTAGCAGCTCGCTCCCCTCAGTCGACCCAACAGAAAGATTCGACGGAAGGGAATAAGAGCGATGAAGAATTCCGGTAGCTCTGATTTCTATGGAGGTGCTGGCCTTCAAGTTGCCAGAATCGCGAAGGAAATAGGTGGAAGAGTGGCGGATACATTCAGTGCAAATATCGTGCATCTTGGATCGATGAAATGATTATTTAGATAAAGCTCCTCTGCGTGTTGGCAGGGCCAATTCGAGATCAGCTTGGGGTCCCGATAAGCACGCATTCTCGTTGCAAATTACTGCTGGCGTCGATTGAGTGTATCGGATTGGTTCGATGGTTGGTCCAGCCAGGCAGGTGTGTACCGTCATCGCGGCATTAGGACTGCCTGTGGCGGTACAAGTGTGAATGAGCTTTATTATTCCCACGACCCAGACCGTGACGCGGCAACCTTCACATCCAGCACATCAACTGCCTCAAATTCTTTTTCTTGTCAACTGATTTCTAAAGGTCGTCGTATAACCGGAATTATCTTCATCTTGCGCAAATACGCAGCTGAGACATGGGCCCTGTCAAGAATTGCCCTAGACATCATTTCCTCTTGCTGTGTACCCGCCCTCAGTATGGCAGACTTCCTCTGACAAACAGCGACTGTGCTGGGATCTCGTGTTTGGTGTGCTGCTCGAACTTAAAGTAAAGACAGCGGAGGTCTTCCATCCCGCCATCTTCCTCTGAAGATTGGCAGCTGGTCATTTTATGGCTAATTTCCTGCCCATGTACTTGAAAGTATCCTGCGCTTGTTTCTCGCCCCGTTTGTGTCTTGTTTGTAAACAGATTGAATCTCTTCATAGCATAAATTGCCCTCTCACTTCAATATCCCCGGATCCCGACGCATGCTATCGTATGGATCCAGAGCCCATGCCCACCACATTCACAGCGGATCGCACAATCGCGGAATATCCCGGCAGGCAGCTGCGGGAGTTGAGCGCGGCACCGTTTTGGATCTGGCTATGTACACAACCCGAACATGGGGCTTAGCAGGGCTCACTTTTTACAGAAACCGTTGAAGCGATCAGTTAACACACGTGTCGGCGACAAACGCATCTCTCCCAAGTGTTACTCAGTCTCTCGTGGCTCGAGGTAAGGGCCACGAATATTACAGCGAGGAGCATATTGTCAGGCCAGCCTCAGTCCCGAGATGCCGCCCATATCGCGCGGAACAATGACATGGCCAGAGATCGAAAGGACTGCCACCTCCCTGGCCGCCGCTCTGGCTGCATGCAACTTGGCCGGGTGTTTGTGCGGTGGCACCGCATGCAGATTGTATGGCTCCACGCGGACGCCTAATGTAAGCACAGGCATGACATCTTGACCCTGATTAGGAGGCGAGACAACTGACGTAGTGCCTCTGCTCGACCAGGACATCGACATTGTGATCATGGACAGCGCCCTAGACCAAGAGGAGATCAAGCGGCGCATCGTCGCAGCCGATCCGGCATTCTTCCTTGTGGCATCCACCAATGCCCTGAACCATTATAAGATATTGTGGTACAACCTGGGCACTCCTGGAAGCCTCGGGCTGCGCGCTTGCAAAATTGATATACTCGTGCCAGGGATCATGTCTATCCCCGCCATTTCACAAAGGCGTTTCGCAGTGTTCAAATCGGGCGGGAAGATACTAGGGGTACCACCTGCCATGCCCATTCTCCCTCTCATCCTGCTCAAGCTGCAGGCCTGGTCAGATCACCGGTCTTCGCGCTACGCGGATAAAATCTTCAAGCAGTATGCGGACGCTCGGGATATCGAAGAGCTATTAGTGGTGTGTTTAGGTAGGATGAAGGAGCGGCTGAAAGGAACGACTGCGCTGAAGCTGCCAGCGTCATTTGTGGGAGCTGGCAAGCGCAGGATCAGAGAGTTCAGTTTGTATTATCCGAACACGCAGACACAATGGAAGGAGTTGGAGCGCGTATTCTTTGTTTGATCATATTGCTGTACAAATCCATTTGTGAACGTATCACCTGACTAATTAAACCCTCTTTTCAAAATCCGTGCCAACAGTGACCTCCTTCCATTCGTCCAGAACCCGGATCTTCTCCTCACATGCCGCCCTGATGCCCGCGTACGCATCGCTGCCCAAGCTCACCACACTCGGCACCACCCTCCCCGCTGCCTTGCCCTCGCCCCGGATGATATCAACGACCAACTGCGCGCCCTTCTCCGGGTCGCCCGGCTGCTGCCCGTTGTACGCCTGCAGCATCCCGTCTGCCGCGCGCCCGCCCTCCGCATAGTCGCCAATCCGGCTCGCAAATGGCGTGCGATTCTCGGGCACGAGGAACGCCGTGCGAAAGTACCCCGGGTCGACGCACACGCTGCGCAGCCCGAGCGGCGCGAGCTCCGCGTTGAGCGCCTCGCTCACGCCGCGCACGGCGAACTTGGTCGCACCGTACAGGCCCATGTGCGGAACCGCGCCCCAGCCCGCGATCGACCCGAACCAGACGACGGTACCGCTGCGCGTGGCGCGCATCGCGGGGAGGAACGCGCGTGCGACGTTCATGCCGCCGAAAACGTTCGTTTTGAACTGGGCGAGGGTCTCCTCGGGCCTGCGCGCATTCTCGTCAGTACAGGCGCGTTGTGGAGGGAAAGGGAAAAACTGACGTGTTCTCCTCCATCGACCCGGCGCCGATGAAGCCCGCATTGTTTACCACGACGTCCACGCGCCCGTGGATCGCGACGGCTGCCTGCGCCACCTCCTTGAGGGTGTCCAGCGGCGCGGTGACGTCCAGCTCGAGCACATTCGCGCCGGCAGCCTTGAGATCGGCGAGCTGGGGCAGGGAGCGAGCGCGGGCGGTGGCGATGACTTTATCGCCGCGCTGCAGGGCGGCGAGGGTCAGGAGGCGGCCGAAGCCGGTTCTGTCGTGGAAGTCAGTGGGCCATGCGAGGGGGCGATGGGTGATGGGACTTACGAAGTGCCAGTGATAAGCCAGACGAGCTGCTTGGATTGTTGTCCGGACATGCTGATTGGTAACTAGTGTTTTTAGTGTGCTAGATGTAGATGGGGGTGATTTTCTGTGCTTTGAACCAGCCATGACCCAGGTCTTTATACCAGCGATGTGGTAGAGACAGCGCCTTTACACGCGTCATCGACATATTGATTTGTGTGCATGTGAAACCAAAACGGCGCGTACCCTCCACCGCTGGCAGAGTGCGCGTTGCGACGGGGAACGCAACTATAGCCAGTTGCAGCAGGCAAAGCGCAAGTCACAGCGAGGTGCCTAGACTCGGGTTCGCAAGTGGGTCAACCTCCGAGCCGACTTCGCACTCGACGCGTCAGTCAAATGCAGAGTAAGCGTCTGTGTATTAGTTGCGTATGAGACACAGAATCTATCAAGATCTGTCGATAGAGTCTATCAGTGAAATTTGCCAGGCCGCGCAGTATGAGTGGGTCGTGAGAATGTGGCTGTGCACTGCACCAGCTCCATAACCGGTTCAAGTTGCTGATATATTCCCACATTTAAAAGCGTTCCCCGCCATTTTTCATCTCTTGAGTGTACCTGGAAGCTATCCTGTTGTTGCCAACTTGGACCAAAGCCACTTCTCGTGCAGTTCCCTCCCACGACCGAGGTTACCGGCCAAACCAGGGCCGAGTGTCCTGGCAATATCAATCATAATGCATGATGGGTAGGTTATAAGACTGATTGTCAATAGTGAGTACCGGCGAACGCTAAGCCCCAGTGAGTAGTGGCATGTAAATTGCCGGCCCATATCCAAATCGAAATGCTATGAGGCCGTGCATACATAGAAAAGCAGGCTCTAAAGATGCGAGGGACACCGAAGCGTCGCTAGGGTGTGTTTCGGTAGGCTGAAGGAATGGGCGAAAGGAGCAGGTGTACCAGAATTTCCCGCGCCGTTTGTGGACATTGTCAAGGGCAGAATCAGAAAATTCGGTTCGCATCATCATGCGCACCAACGGCCTAGAGCGTGTCGAGTGGCGCGGTGACGTCCAGCTCGAGCACGTCCGCGCCGGCGGCCTTAAGATTGGCGAGCTGAGGCATGGAGCGTGCGCGCGCGGTGGCGATGACTTTGTCGCCGCGCTGCAGGGCGACGAGGGTCATCAGGCGGCCGAAGCTGGTTCTGTGATGGAGTCAGTGGACCGCGCGAGGGTGCGCGGATGCGGATGAGACGCACGAAGTGCCTGTGATAGACTAGACGAGCTGCTTGAGCTGCTTGAATCGCTGGGTAAACATGCTGAATAGGAGCCGGTGTGTTGGAAGTAGGCGAGGGTGTGTTTGATTGTCTTTTGAATATGCAACAGCAAAACGGACGCGTCCACTCCAGTAAAAAAAAAGCGCGTCGTCACACAGGGGTTCAACCAAGCCAAAGCTAGCTGTTAAAGTGTCCACAGCGAGATGCAGTCGAGCGCACGAGTGGGTCAACCTCCGAGCCAAGTCCGCATTTGACACGCCAGCTAGCTGCCAAGTGCAGAATAAGCATATTTTACAGTTGCGTATGAAATTGTAGGAGCGTGCCAAGATAGACATCTGCACGTCCAGCAGTAGTGGAACTTGTCAGGCTCAGCGCAGAGGGTCACACAGACGACTTGGCGTTACGGTGGGGTGTCAATGTATTATGGAACTTAGAACCGGTGAACGTTAAGCCGGTGAGTGTGTTTGAGACGGTTTGCGAGTGTCGTAGCCCATATGTACATCCGAGTTGAAATCCAAACACAACGCTCAAGGGAGTCAGAGCGGGCGAGCTGCGTGGACGGACGCGGGGATGCAAAGATGTCAACAACTACTCCTATGATCATCACTGCTTCCGAGGCTGGCTTTCCTCTTGCTTAGTCACTACACCTCAGCACTCTCGCGTATGAAGCACGATCTCAGTGTCTAACATATTCTTGAACGTTTCAACTCGAGATTCGCTTGTCAATACTGATCGAGAAGTTACTGCGAAGTCGGGTGTTGGGCTCAGAGGAGCTGGCAGCATTCGTTATTGGTCGCGAGTCAGTACTGGGGGCGCAACGGGCTGGACAGGGCTGGACAAGTCTCTCCTAGTCTCTCTCATCTGCTTAACGCTTTAACACCAGTATGCCACCCTTTATCCAGATCTACCCTCCTCTCAGTACTCCCCGCCACCCATTCCAACATCGCTCGCCTGTTCACAGTCGACTCGCAAGCCCTAACATAGTGTGAACAAACTCGCATTATGCACCCTTCTCTTTCCCGTCGCTTACAGGTCCGCCACGCTACCTTGATAAAACGATTTCAGCACGATTTCAGCTTCAATCTCTGAATTTCTAACATGATTGCGAGATTGATGGCCGCAAGATTGTCGAAGAAGAGGAGCCCATCTCGGAAACCGATGCATGAGCTTTATTGCAGTTCTTGCTAACTCTCCTTCCAAGTCCTCCGGCCCCTGCGCCCTGTGATTTCAGAACTCAAGACTTCCCCTATCTGCGTCCATGACTCACTCTATCCCTTTCTATCCTGCGGTCTAGCCTATCGAATCGGAAGTGATGTGGGCCGGACGACCCACCTGAAAACCGTAGCGTCGCATCCACAACTGGATCAGCTTTATACCACCCACTACCTGTCTTCTGGACCTATGTTTCGGGAATCCGTCGTGCAATTTCACAGTTTTCTGCACTTGGCCGGCGTGTCGAACAGAAGACCCACTCGCGCATCCGAGTCTGCTGATCGTGCCCCGAGGGTGCTCCAAGGCTATCTCGACGCGCGTGCAGTCTTATCGTGCTGCCTCAAAAGTATAAAAATCCAGGCCATGGCTGATTCAAAACACAACGATTTGCCCTCATCTACATCTAGCGCACACACCAGTAACTGCTAACCATGTCTATCCAGCAGTCCAAGCAGCTTGTCTGGCTCATTACCGGCACTTCGTGCGTCCCTTCCCCATCCCGTCGCATGGCCCACTGACCCCCGCTGCAGCGCCGGCTTCGGCCGCCTCCTGACCCTCGCCGCCCTCGAGCGCGGCGACAAAGTCATCGCCACCGCGCGCGCTCGCTCCATGCCACAGCTCTCCGACCTCAAGGCCGCCGGCGCGGACGTGCTCGAGCTGGACGTCACCGCGCCGCTCGCCACGCTTCAGGCCGTGGCAGAACAGGCGCTCGCGCTCCACGGGCGCGTGGATGTCGTGGTCAACAACGCGGGCTTCATCGGCGCCGGGTCGATGGAGGAGAATACGTCCGTCCTCCCTTCCCCTCACGCGACGCGCTTGTGCTGACGATCATACGGACAGCCCCGAGGAGACCCTCGCGCAGTTCAGCACGAACGTCTTCGGCGGCATGAACGTCGCGCGCGCGTTCCTCCCCGCGATGCGCGCCGCGCGCAGCGGGACGGTCATCTTCTTCGGGTCGATGGTCGGTTGGACGCCCGTCCCGCACATGGGCCTGTACGGCGCGACCAAATTCGCCGTGCGCGGGTTGTCCGAGGCGCTGCACGCGGAGCTCGCGCCGCTCGGACTGCGCAGCGTGTGCATCGAGCCGGGCGCGGACCGCGTTCGTGAGCCGCATCAGTGACTATGCGGAGGGCGGGCGCGTGGCGGATGGGATGCTGCAGGCATACAATGGGCAGCAGCCGGGCGACCCGGAGAAGGGCGCGCGGCTGATCGTTGATGTCGTGAGGGACGAGGGCAAGGCGGCGGGAAGGGTGGTTCCGAGCGTGCTGAGCTTGGGCAGCGATGCGTACACGGACATTAGGGCGGCGTGTGAGGAGAGGATCCGGGTGCTGGACGAGTGGAAGGAGGTCACTGTGACCACGGATTTCTAGAAGGGGGTGCAAACGGTCAGGAGAATGATAAGTACATTTACAAAGTATTGGCTGTGGCCAATCAAAAAGCGTTATTCTCTCTACGTTTTCTTTCTCTATACTTTCTTTGTTTCGCGTCGCTTTACAGTAAAGCCTCATTCGAATTCGTTCAGCCTGCTCAAAGTACTTGTAAATTGATAATGTATCGCCCGACGCCAAGAATTTGAACAAGTTGGGGCCGTGTCGGCACGTGGCCTTGTTATTATTACCGGGTCGAGGTTTTCGACACGCGAGCGCATCTATCTTGCCTTTAGACCCCTGTGGCTTGGACAGCTTTCTGCCATGCTGTATAAACAATATGCATCTAGTGCACTCGGGGACTTTGTGAATGCATGTAGAAGCCCACCATCCCACCCCCTGGCCTCTTATGTCTACGTCTGCCAGCCAAGTGTATGCACGCCAACTCCTTTCTCAGAAGCTTGGGTACCCGCTATATGTCCCAGAACCCTATGAGAGTCTTCCGGAAGCATGTAGGCAAAGGGGAGTCAGCATCGGGGACGTGGGTATCATCGCGCAAGACGGCTCGTTCACTTATGCGTTCAATGCATGCGCCGCCGCCGCCGACCCCGTCAACTGGAATGGTGTCCCCATTGGACTTAAACCAATCCAGATCAACCCGCTTCGCGTGGCAAGGTGGCAGAGCATACATAAGAAAGGGTTTGAGATCGTCAGTTCGTTCATCAAGAAAGAAAATGTCGACATTAGCGAGGGTTTAAAGGAGAATGAGTACGTATCAAATATTCCATCACACTTGTATGCATATCTAACTACGTCTTAGATTACTCCATGTGCCAGCCGGTGTCACTCTTGGCCATTGGCTAACATCCTCGTGCTCAGAGGCGGCGGTGCTGAACATGCACGATGGCGCATCGCGCGGGGATTCATTTTCTTGTTCCATTATACGCGGGCCAAAACAGTTGACTTCCAGTAGCTCGAGTCGCAAGCGGGACATGAATGACCTCCCGGAATCAGAAACTCCCGCCGACTACCACTGGTCCTTTGACGAAACAGACGGAGACTCAGACTCAGACGCCAGAGTAAGTACTCATCCAGGACATCTACACGAACTGCATACAACTATTTGAAACAGATGTATCATCCACTTGACGCTATAAATGATCGTCTTTTCAATGAGGTATGTCTCGGGAGCCATTCCCATGAATGCGACAGTGCGATTTACAAGGCGCACAGACGCAGGCTGACGTGGTAATCACCCACGAAACCGACTGGTGGCCTCTCTCCAAGGTGAGCAGTCCCAATTACTCTCAATCGCTGCAAGTTAAAACGGCACATAATTCTAGACCGACCGTCTTGACACCAATAAAATGATTAGCTGCCTCCGGTCTGTCTACGAAACAACGATCGAGGATGGCGAGTTATCCTCGTCATACGTACTTTTAAGCTCATAATGACGAATTGTTTATAGGCGTCATCGGATCTGCCTATTTGTCTCGAAAGGAAAGCCAGTCTGAACACGACGAACATTTTTCTAGGCAGAATGACATCGGCGGCCTGCAGCTGTCTCCGTATGACGAAAGTGACTTTTTTCAAGTACGTTTCTATATATTTATTGGCTTGAGACCAAACCTAATGTAGATTTATAGCAGTATACTGTTTCGAACCACAGTCTGAAATCGAGGGTCAAACTGAACAGCAATCAGAATTCAAGCGAGGCTGCAACAAGTCCTTTCACCAAATCATTGGTGTCAGCTCCCAATATATCTCAGCCACCCCCCTATCTTGTTCAAGCACAATGCCAACCACAGCAGGTCCATGCGCATCACGGTTCCTCAGCCTCAGCGCGCGAGTCCGAACAAGGGGGGCAGATGATTTACAAGAGACTCCGAACGCCCGAAGAAGAGGGCGATTCCGAGCATATGGATACCAGCTCGAGTGAAGATGAGGATTCCAAAGCTCGCCAGGAATTAAAATCGAAGTTGTAGGTGTGGCGTGTTGACTTCGTAGTTTGGCTACTGACGATATACAGGGGTGGTGCTTGTTGGCGATGCAAATGCTTGCATGTACATGAATCGCCATGAAATCTCGTACTTTATCTGACCTGTTTCTTTGAATAGGTCAGGTGCGAATACACATCCGTGGAGGACGCCTGTAAACGTTGTGCAAACGCAGGGAGGTATTGCCAAAAACCTAGCAAGACACGATGATATCTCCCGTGAGTTACCAGACTAAGAGCTAAAACTCAACCAGGCTAAAAACGCTCTCTTAGTAAACGCGAACATCTCGAGGAGCAGACGCGCGAACAGAAGTTATATCAAGAGAAGCTCGTGGCACAACTGGAAGCACTGAGGAGACAGCCACGCTCGAAGGCCTCTGCCCCTCACATTTTACCCAATGCCAACATGCTCTCACCCCCTCAGCCGGCGATGCTTGCAGATGGCTCCAGCCTTTCTGGGCTCGTGGCGCGTCTGCCTTCGGTGCGTGGCGAGCGGCCAAGCGTTGCACGGGAGGAAGAGGATGTCGGTGATGGATGCTTCAAGTCGGATATGTTCGCATAGAAATGTACAGTTTATTGGCACTATGATTTCCAACCAGATCATAGGTCCAGGCCGATGAGAATCCAGAGAGATTTTGGCGAGAAAGATACATATGACAGAGTTCGGGGGAATGGGGGCTGACGTTGCCGGTAGCTCGAGTCGCTTGCAATCTTTAGCAGAATTAAGCGAACCGAGGGCAAGTACTTGGATAAAATCGGGTTGGCTGATGCTCGATATGACGACACAGGATGTTTCTGTCTCCAAATACCCTTTCATTCTTTGCTATGGTAAATTTCGATCCGTGCGATAACGAATAGTCTTCGATAAAATAAAGTACAGTTAGAAGGTGCAAAATCCCAGCACGCATCACGACAACACTGATGACGGTGATGATGCATGGTAGGTAAATATGGGTATTAGTATGATGTCCGTCACGGCGGTGCACGCGCCGATCCGAGTAAGATGTTCTATGAGATCGATCATGCGAAGATCCAGCATCGTCCCCTCTGACTATTGTTTCGACTCTGCGGAGTATGGCGGTAAACTGCCAGTTGACGATGATAAAGAAAGCGGGGCCAGACCTCGCTGTGGTTGTGGGCCTACCGACGGCAGGAACGCAGTTTGGATGCCAGGCGTCACCGGCCGCGAGCTTGCCGGTGTGTTCAGCTGCGAACGGTTGTGTACCATGTGGGCGCGGATGAGATGGCCAGCGGCTAACGCGCTCAGGAGGGAGAGCTCGCCCGCCATGACGGACGCTGCGATGACGCGCGCGAGCATCTGGGCATTTTGCCCCGGGCTGGTCATGTGCGCGCCCTTCACACCGAGCATCTCGAGGACAGCACCCTGGGGACCAAGGATGGTACCACCACCGACGGTGCCGACTTCGATGCAAGGCATAGAGATCGTCACGAGCAGGTCCTCGCCGTTGTTTGTTCTAGACGCGGGTTAGCTATACCTCATCTGAGGAAGAGGAAAGGTACTCACGGTTCCATAAGAGTTATGCACTGCGAACTCTCGACGTTCTGCGCAGGGTCTTGTCCAGTTGCCAAAAAGATCGCTGTCAAAATGTTCGCAGCATGTGCGTTGAATCCTCCGATGCTCCCCGCCATCGCACTGCCAATCAAGTTCTTCTTGATGTTCAGATTGCAAAGCGCCTCCACTGTGGTCTTCAGCACGCTCTTCACCACACTACCGGGCACCACTGCCTCTGCGACCACACTCTTGCCCCGTCCCTCGATCCAGTTGATGGCGGCCGGCTTCTTGTCTGTGCAGTAGTTTCCGCTGAGAGCCAGGACGATCATCTCCGGGAATTGCTTGGACATCGCCTCCAGTGCCTTCTCTGTGCCCTTCGAGATCATGTTCATGCCCATAGCGTCGCCGGTGAAAGTCGCAAAGCGAACATATAGCGTCCTTCCAGCCATCGCCGTCTTCAACTTCTGCAGCTTCGCGAAGCGCGAGGTGGACTCAAACGCCTCCTTGAGAATCGCGTAGCCGGTGTCCGATTCGACCCACTTCTTCGCTGCGGCAGCGATGGTGATGCTTGGGAAGTCGATGGCTGGGCCCCGGGTCATTCCGTCATTAGTGACGACGGTGGTGACTCCTCCACCGGCGTTCAGCGCCTTGCAGCCACGGGAGGTGGACGCGACGAGAGTGCCTTCAGCGGTGGCCATAGGGATGGGGTACATGAGCCCGTCGATCTTAAGAGGACCGGCGATACCGAGGGGAAGGGGCATGTATCCGATGACGTTCTCGCAGCAAGCACCCATAACACGGGAGTAGTCGTAGTTAGCCATGGGGATGTCAGAGGACTCGAGTGACTGTGTGCGTGAAGCGCGGGAGATGAGGGCGCGGCGGATAAGGACAGCGCGGTTGAGGTCGCCAAGCATCTTCTCCAGGGCGTATGCCGCGATCTTGCCCTTCTGTGCCAGCAAGATGACCTCTTCGTCGCTAAGCAGCGAGAGGGAGACAGACACAGGGCGGGGGCCGTTCTCGAAGATGTCGATGCATTCCTCGAGCGAGCGTATCGGTGCGCCATCCGAGGTATCCTTCCTGTCTGAGCTGCCTTCTTCCGAGGAGGATTCAGAAGACTCGCGAGCAGCTTGCATGCGGAGCTTCTCATCGACCGTGCCGAGCATGAACTGTGCGCGGGAGGGCGTAGCGGGCATTGCGAGGGGCGCAACAATAGGCATGGGCTCTGGCGCTGTCTTGATGACCAGGGCCGGTGGAGATACCGCGGGCTTCTGCTCCTCAACGAGTACCGCCTCCTCCTCTTCCTTCTTCTCCTGCGCCCTGCTGACACCCGCAACAGACCTGAAGCGAACAGTCGCGGGGCGCAAGCCGCCAACCCCACCGAGTGCGATGCCCTTAATGAGGTACCCGTTGAGAGCAACACTGATCGCGAGTACAACGACGATCCACTTGGAGATAATCGGGTCACCGACGAGGCGCGTCCATGAAGTCATGAAGTTTTCGAACATTTCGCCGGACTGCTTCGCGGCACCAGTACTGGGAGGGACAACACGGACGAATACTGGGGGGGAGATCTTCACGATGACGTCGGTATCGTTGTCGGTGCTAGCGTGGTTCTGGGCAAGGGTAGAGAGAACGTTGGAAATGGCAGGGGTGGTGATATCGACCTTCTTAGATCCTGGAACTGCGTCACCAAGTGCGCCGGGAGAGCGGAGGGAAGTCTGGGTGTGATACCGTGCAAGCGCGGTGGTGGAAGTCAGGGTAGTGGTGAAGTTGAGGATGTGTAGAGTCAAGAACGATACAATCTGAAATCTTGGTCAGTCTACTGAGCCACAGCAAGATCGCCCATAGTTACGTACCAGTAATAGCTTCAATCTCGCGACTGGGTTTTGCTGCTTGAACTCCTTATCCTGTGATATCTGGGACATCGCATGCAAGTTCGTGGACGAGGCAGTGGGAGACAGCATGGATCCCTTGACGCCCAACACTCCTGTAGAGAGACGGGTTCCTAGGCTAGGCTCAGGGGCACGAATGAGATTTCCACTAATCGGCTTGCTTCCAGCTTCCGTGGGGGATGGAACAGTGCTGCGGGAGCGCGAGCTGGCCTGTGCACGGAATTGCTTTATACGGCGGACCTGGATGGAGCAACAATTATAACTATCAGTAAAGCGATACAAAAGATTGGGCCATAACAGATCGTCGGGTTTATGCTCGCGCAAATCCGTTGTCACGTGACGAGACACATATGAATTGAAATTCTCACCTCCACCATTACGCTCAGTATGGCCACGTAGAATGTGCCCAACAATACGCAATCAACAGTCAGGCACAGCGCCGCAAGAGCGCAGAACTCTTTAAGCCCGCCCACTTTGGTGTTTGCGCCAATAATAAGGACAGCCACTTCGAGGGCGTAGTCCCGGAGTATCACATTGCCTACACGGTCAAAGGCTTCCATAATAAGCTCTCCGGCTGGTTTCATCTGACCACGCCACTTTCCATCTTTCACGGCGGTCGTCAGGTGCGGATGGGAGAATACTGCCCGCGCGAAACGCAGGGGCTTGTCGAATCCGACGGTGCACACGAGGAACGGCAGAGCCTCGGTCATGCTGATCGGGTTAAGAGGGATGTCGAGATACAGGGCAATCGGCAGGGCAAGCATGAACGCAAGGATGGATGACGACAAGATCGCCGTCGTCAACCAGAAGTTTGAGCCCAAAGCCCGAGAAGATAGGAAGAGCCTGATGAACGACACGTGCATAAGAACGTAGCCGGCTAGCACTACCAGGATGTCCAGTGAGTCGGCTTTCTGTAAAAGTGCATATTGTTTTAGCATTTACGTGGTCGCACGAGCGCTAAGACGGACCTTGGCCAGGTCCCAGAAGCGCATAACAAGAGCGCGGACCGCATATGCCACCCATTTACTGCTCTTCATTTCGCCTATTGTCTCGTTTTGGCGTTCCTCGATCTGGAACGTGACTCCAAATTTGTCTCCGGCGAACTCTCCGTGCTTCTTGAGCGTCGAGACAAAATCGTCAGCCGCGTCAGGGGCAAATGACAGGGTGAGGATCGACGACTGGGGCGTCAAGGAGGTCACGTCGGTGAAACACGGCGAGCCAAGCTGGGATGAGTGCGGTGCACGGTGGCAGAGAGTGCCGTACTTGTGGCCAAAGTGGGAGGAGAAGCTGAGGACAAGGTGGTCGGTGAAGTTGTCGACCGACTCGTGAATGAAGGTCGTGGGTTCCAGGGGGAGCTAAGGGAGGTCGCAAAATCAGTACAGAAGTGGCGCAGTCAAGTTATTACACGTACCACTCCGCTGGCTAGGGCCGTAGTCGCGTCGAGGGAAAATAATATTTGCTGCATTTCCAGCGCGACAACACCGTTCACAGGGGAGACCTTCGCGTCGAGCCATTTGCTTTCGCTGACCCCTATCCATTCACCGTCACGAAGCAGGGCATGGGCCGGTCGCAGAGTAGAGGGGTAGGTGGTAGCCCAGAATGAGGAATGCTTAATGGCGGAGAGGACCTGAAAATACGCGAGGGTACCGAAGACAAAGAACGTGACGATGATTTCTATGGGCTGGAATGCCGCACGGGAAGCGAGAGGGTGCAGAATGGCCCTCATAGCTTGCGGTCTGAGAGGCACAAAATGTGGAGGTCGGGTGGGGTAAGAGGTCAAGCCAGGTGGTTGAACCCTTTAAATCGGAGGCAGAAAAAAATGAGCGGGATTAGGCATAGCACCATTACCGTGGTTATTTGAGGCGTACCTGATATTTTTGTTCCTCAATGAAAAAAGGCGGAGAAATGGTAACGCAAAGAAATAGGAAAAGGCAGTCCCAAAACTAGAGACAATTCAGGTTGAGCTGAGGGTGGGGAGCAGATGGAGAACAACCGGTGGTACGAGATTGCATTTATGTGCCCCCAGTGGGTACCAACAGGCCCCGAGCGCGGGTGCGGACTTAGTAGCCCCGGATCGAGCCCAGGTGTTCGGGGGCCCAGCTTCGATGATTTGCCGTCTCCCATTTGGCAATTTATTGTGATTATCTCTGCTTGCTCGTCCAGGTGTTGATACTTTGTGGACACCGACCGCCATACCAGAGATACCATGCTATGACACCCTCAGAAAAGCATGCACACGATCAGATGGCTAAACACCCGAGAAAATACCAATTTTCTCACTGCCATCAATCCGACAACAAACCGACTAACGCTGGGAGACTGAACTCTCCATTTCATTTTCAAGTTATCAACCTCATGGTAAGCTCTCGATGGACTCACTGATGTAGGCTTGCGGTGATTGTTCGACCCCATCTGGAGTATCTGCTACTGCCATGTTTGCCGAGGTTAGCCGACGGGTCCACCCACTGCCATTGGTCCTCGCTCTGTGGCATGCCACTCTTATTCTTGGCAGGACCACTTTATTCGAATGGCTTCGGGTTGGTTTCAAGTTCCCGGAGAAGTGGTGCCAGTTTCAGGCAAAATACCTCAATGGATGCGGGGGCTGCTAGCAATGCGGGGTAACGGTCATTTATGACACAGCTTGTCAACCACTGCGGCGAGAATGCGATTGGACAAAATTGCATATCTGACCATACACATCTCCCACCATATGCCTCTGCATATGCACAGCACGGCTACTTGAATGTGACCTTCCTTGGGCGCCACAATTTTCAGAGCTGTGCACGCACGGGAAGTGCCAATAAATAAAATCGGCATTGCTGGAGCCTTGGCGCATGTACTGGGAATGTATGCGTCATACTGTGGCGCTGCGTCATCGTCATCGAATATCAGGCACTACCTGGCACTACTTACTTCCAGTGGAATGGGAGCAGACCGTGCTGCCGTTCCTGAGCACGATGTCCTGCGAGCCTCGCTAAGAAAATGTGCTCCATCTTTTGCGAGTGCGGCACGTTGCAAAGGACATTGGACTCATGCAAACCACATGTACACAGGTACATCTTCAAAACTGAAATTAAAGTCGACTGACAACCTCTGACAAGACAGTAAGTTCTGTACAGGATCCCTGGCAGATTGACAGGTGTCGTCAATATTTAGCCATTTACAAGGTAAATAAAGTTTGGGCTCATACGAAACACCGCGTCTCTTCTGTTTATCTGCGCATACTTGATACACACTTGTGCAGTATCTGGCTTTCTGGTGACTGGTCTATATCACAACTTTGATCCTCTTCAACCACCGGATTCAAGAGGCGCATAAGTCCGAACTCGTAGAGCTTCCGAGAATCTGCTTATGACAGCTTTCCGAGATGCCCACTGAGCGTCTTTTACGAGCCTTTACGCCTCATCGAACCATTATTCAAACATCTTATACACGGCGGTGCTCTGATCGCGAGATTTATCATTGAGTGACATCGACATTATAATATCTACCTTGCTCGCCTTATAACGAGTTAAAAATTGTCTACATACTATGTCACTCGAACCGGGCCGGAGCGGATCGTCGTATTTATTGGGAAATTGCTTATCTCTATATCTGCGCGATGACGCATTTAGGATGGCTCGGGAGTGACCCCTGCCACACCTAAGAGCCATTTGAAATACTCATTTTACGCTTGGATTACACATAGGTTGTGGGCGAAGTGCTCAGCTGACGTAGAGATTGGCTTTGCTATGATAACTGGAGCATAACTCAAGTATAACTCCCGTTCCGTTCGTGCCAAGTTCGTGCAGTCTAATTTTTACATACTGAAGGCCTCTCTAGACCGTACCTGAAGAACATTTCTGATCCACGCACGGTATGTCCTGGTATGTCCACAGCTCTTCACCTGACGCATCCGCCACAGTGAAATTCTCTGAAACAACGTTCCTGCCCTGTACTTACTCTAATAGGTCGTTCCATTCCGACAACAGGCTGCCTCGAGGATACACTACTTCTCTGATGGATTTTAGGAGTCTAGCGTTGGAGTGGTGGCCACACCATGGGACCTAGAGGCGGCGTCGACACAACATAATTTACTTGCAAGTGTCTTCCTCGGCTCCGTTCTGACCTTCCTGAAATGAATCTGCATTCATTCTTTCGGTGAAGCGGATGCGAGTACCCTTCTCCGCCGAGATCGTCACACACAGCACACACAGGCTGGATGTAGACGTCCTGGACTTCCGGTGTATATCCATCGGCAAGTCAGGAAGGCCCCTTGTTATCCCGCTCATGAGTCGTGATCCTCGTGCCCATAAGTTACAGCCCCTTTTCTACCGCGATAATCTATGGACCTCGGCTAGATTTGATACCATGATGCTAGGGTCCTGCTTCTACCACCTTGAAATGGACATACAGCACATGTTCAAATTGCTCAACAAAACCGACGATCTTGAACTTTCTGGGTCGCGCTAGTGTACGTCATGTCCGCTTCAACTGTTCAAGCTATACTTGCTTGTTATCTCGCTCGTGATCCTCGTCACGGTGGCCCTTCACATGCATGTTCATATGTCTGCTGGTGTCGTGATTCTTTTCGAAACGCATCGGAGCTAGAGTTAACATCATATGCACTTCAACTGCTCAACAGCTGGTCGAACACCGTCTCGGATTCAATGTCCGGGCCGGATGACCGTGGGGCTGAGTCGAAGTTCAGGCTCTTCCCCAGTCATACCACAACAAGTGGATGCATATTTGATTTGTTTATTCACCGTGACTCCGAGCGACACCCGGCTCCTACTTGACGAGAAATGTTGCATTTGTAATCCTCCAGACCAAACTCCAAAAATAGTACCACCTCGGTGTTTACTCAACTTGCTTTGTACCCTGGCAGCGCGGATCTACACACCAAGAATAACTTTTTTCGCATTTCAGTCGCCAAGAGTGCCGATATGTCGATGCTGATCCTCCAGGATCCTCAGCGCGCGCTCAGCGCCGGGCGCCGCTCCCATGTCTGAATCCCTTTGATGTCATTACAAATTTTACCAACTGATCTCCTGGATGTGTTTCATGTGCAGGTGAAGATGATCGCTTCTAGGGCCTGTTCCTCCTCCCTATGTTGCTATAGATCTGGTGTACACTGCGATAAAAATGTGAAAATCCCGAGCTCAGTGTCGTGAGGCAATGAAGTTCAGGTACGGCCGTTGGGGACTCGTATTCGGGAGTTGTGCCTCGTTCAGATATATAGCATCCCCCAAAAGGTTCTTTTCGACCACCACCATCATACTCGCCGCTAAATCTGCTGTTGAGGCTTCTGGTGATGCTCTCACAACACCACATGCATAATCTGGAGCTCGTCGGCCTCACAACATGTCTCCTTCTGGAATAGACAATACCTTGTCACAAAGATGTGCTATTTCAAGGTTTGCAAGGTTGCCAGCGCTCACTTATTCTATCTCTACTATCTTTGCTGCCCCTCCTCTTGTCGATCCGTCTGCGGTCCAGTTTCCAATCCATCTATCCACGTGACGCCAGCCATCCAATCAAACCCACGCTTATACAAACAAACCACGAGGGGCATATGTATCGAAGCTTACCCCTTAGCGTCTTGCCGGTCGGAAATAAGGACCGTGTTACGAACCTTGTTGAAACACGCTGATTGCTTCTTCTAGCCAAAACGTTCCATCCCGAGGTGTAAGTCCGTTGTCGCGCAGACGCTCGAAAGCATGTGGTTTCTAATCGCACTCTGGGATTTCTTTTAGGAGTCCAAGAGACGTTTCATCATCGCATGCTGGGTGACGTGTCACAGTATGTGCATGGCTGATCCAAGCTCAAAACATAAACTTCAATAAGGACTAGATCACTCTGGTTCGCGCGCGGCATCAGACTAGTGCAGATAGTGCTTAATTTTGACGGGATTTCTTGGGGTTTGTTTACCGCCGGCTTCTGGTCAGTGATCGCAGCAAACATAGCACCTCTCGCCCAAGCAAAGCTGTCCCGACGATAATTCCATATATCCTTTGCGATTGGGCATCGGGCGTCACCATGAAGCCCGCCGGTGAGTCTCGCCCGATGGCAATCAAAGACTGATTACCAAGTGCAACATCATAGCCTCTCTTTCTGTTCTCACCCCCTTCGCTTGCAACTAAAGCCTCCATCTCTCTAATTCTCGTGCTTCTAAATGGTGCGTGTGAGTGAAGAGCACCGCATCGTGCTTTTCATGCAGTACTCCGCAGCTTCTTGACCATCACACTCGACAGGGCTTCGTGGTAACACCTTGGCTTTCCCCAGGTCGTTCTTAGATTTCCGTTTCGATTACAAAGCGAAACCTGCGGATTATAGAGTCACATCCGAAACCTACGTTATTGATATTTCGGAAACCGGGGCCTCGTTGGCCTAACCATTTGTATCGTCTTCCCAGGATTTGTCCGGCGTGTAGCTCGGTCCACACTGGTATAAAGAACTAGTTCATCACGCGCTACTCCCAAATTCCCCCCCTTCCCTACAGCCTTGCTTTAGGCCCCCCGCAGGTAAGCATATTCGTCGGTTTCAGGCCCACCGAGGGAAGCTGGAGCTGATGTAAAATGCTGGCAGTCAACCAAGATATGTCTTACCAAATCAGACAAGAAATGGCAAGTTACACAACCCAGCGAAGATCGCCTCAGGCACAGCCAGCGCAAAACCAGCTGCTCGATGGATCATGGCCTCACCCGTCTTCCTCCCACCAACCGACGTGGCATCCAAATCATCAACGGGATCACAGTGGTAATAATATCTCGCATTCCCGCGTTATGACGTATTCTTAACCCACAATACAGATGCTGCGCAATGGGGTCGCGCGATCAACGGTACAGCCGTGAATCCTGCGCCAACGTATGATGACCTATCGCAATGGCAATACAGTGCCGGCGTAGAATACCCAGAAAACGCCACCCAGAGCTTTTATGATAGATGGTCATCATCGCACCTTGCTAACGCCGCAGGCTTGCCCCCTGATCCTCCTACGCCAAGTGGGCTCTCAATGCACGGCTCGCCGATTGGTACAAACGATAGTACGTTTCAACATTCACTTATGTTTTCAACGGCTATTTGAAACTAAGTCCTGTGTAAAAGGCTTATCTGCAGGCTATTTCAGCCCTTCGCCTACCAGTAACTACAGCCCTTCGACGTTGTCATCTCCTTCACCGTCGCCATCTTACACCGGCTACGGAATGGCAGCTTCTTCATCAACGTCGCCTCGCGACTCTTTCATCTTGAATGGTTCTTCGATGATGGTACCACCAATATCCAGAGCCTCGTCATTATCTCGTCTTTCATCAAATACCCAGCATCCACCAACCACGTCAAATAATCCACATAGGATGCAGGAGCAGCGCACGGTGGCAATCCCTCCATCGGGGAGCGAGCGTGGCGATCCACAGCGTCCCTTTCCATGCCTGCACCCCGGGTGTAATCGCTTTTTCACGAGCAAGTACACCCTCAAGGTCCACTCTCAGTCGCACACGCCGAAACCCAAGGTGCGCTTACCATGTGCATTCGACGGTTGCCCAGAAGACTTCTCGCGACAGCACGACCGCTTAAGACACGAGGTCTTGCAGCATGGTCGTGTCTGCGAGTTCGTTTGCGGTGAATGCCAACGGTTCTTTTCGTCGAATCAGACATTGCAGAATCACAAATGTCCAGCCTCCTCCGGGACTCGTTGGGCCTCATCATAATACCCCATCTTAATACCCCCGAGATCCTCGTGCCCATCTGTGGGCCCTGCCCTTCTGCCTTTGTCTTTGCAACTTACCTTATATATGTGCTTATCGCTGTCTAAAGATCTGCTTAGCACCATCTCGGAATGTGTACTTATCAATTAATACGATCAGCGTCCAAATAACGCCCCTTAGGATCTGCGCTATTAGTTTTTGAACCATGATACATTGGTCATCCAATGAGACTTGGAAAGGTTTTTTTTTAAATGGCAGGAATGGTATTGCCATGACACTGGTAGCCAATGAAGCCTTTCAAAACGTTTCGTGCCTATTTTTCAGCGCTCGCGCTTGGTAATAATCTTATGTATGTAAAGTTGGAGTAAGCAAAGTTAGGCATCGCTGTCAATGCTATACTCAGCGTTTGTTGTGGCGTTCAAGGGCGCAAATCATTATTGCCACCAAAATCAACGTCTCGACGGATCAAATGTTTTGACACCTGAATGTGCGGCGGAGCATCAGGAGAGCGGCGGCGCCGATCTCAGGTCATTTAAATGACATTTTCTCGTCATTCCGAAGGATACACATTTCGCTTTGTTGACCTACTGTCGGGTGAAGAAGGCCAGGCCCCGGGGTGTGGATCTCATTAAATTTAAGATCGCAAGCATTATTCACTTTATTCCGACTCATCTTGTCTTCTGTCTCTCATTTTCATACCGCCTTCCCACTATGGTTGCCTCATCCACTACGCAAATCGTTTTATTTATCAACGACGACGAGGCCAGTTTGGCAGTGACCACCGACACCTCGGACGCGCGACTCAATAAATTAATGGGCCAAACATTTGGCACGAGAATAGCCAAGGATGAGAATAAAGACACAGAGCTCAAAGTGAGATGTTGCGTCGGCGGTGCGTAAAATTACATGCGATACCATGGAGATGTGCTAAGGATTCAGCAGAGTGGCAACCAAGGGAGATTGCAAACCCTGACGAGTTAGCTGAGATATTGCCGCGGGGCTCCGAAGTCATTCGGAGTATCCATGTCTCCTTTGACGCGTCCCTTGAGCCATGCCTCGCTGCACCAGTGACGGAGATAATTTTCGCCACAGCAAAACAAGAGCAGGATCTGATCACCTTTGGTGGAATATGCGACTTCGCTCTCCGGGCGACAATTGAGCAACCGGGCTGCACAGGCACCGCCTGGGGTTTCGCGAAGGAAAATCCTCAACTGTTTGTCTTGGTGGCGGGCTGGGATAGGATCAGGGTACGTCTCCGCTCATTCGTATAAATCTGGTCTCTGACCGTAGACTTTCAGAGTCGCAATAAGTTCAGAAATACGGAGGCCTATGCCGTTTCAATTCTGCCATTCAACCAAGGCATTGTCGAATCTGAGGTGGCGGAGTATGAGTTCAGGTCAAGTGTCGGCAGAGAATAGATTCTGCTTCGGAAATAACGACCGGGGAGTATTGGGAGATAGAGGTGCATGAGAGAAGGCAGCACACTTAAACTTCAATCGACTTAGACATAGACCCAGCTAGTATTACGAATGTTGCCAGAAATAATTCTAGGAATAGGTGGATTATAGCGGCGATCCTTCAGTTGTTCGGATACACAATTGATAGAGAGCGAAAGAGGTATACTTTTATCTATATCCGAATGAAGGGAAATCGAAGTGCAATCATGGACTTACAGTATACCGATAGCATGTCCGAGGGGGGCCCATCTTGACGCCGCCTGAGATATGAGCCCTGTCAATGATACATAGTCACCAACCCACGCCCTACCGGTTCTCAGTCAAAGTTGCTGCGCATGAGGTCCCCACAAAGATAAGGATAGGGCCGTCAGGCAAATTAATTCCTGTCAAGAGCCGTCAAGAATCAAGATTGAGCCTGGCGGCTGATTCCGTATGCGTGCCTAGTAGTCTGGATGAGCTCGGTCTTGGGCGAGAGCCCGTGTGTATCCGCGGAAGAGATGATTATCTGGCAGCCCTAGCCATGAGGCTACTTGTGGGTCCTTGAAGCACCCTAGGCCAGAGGTGATGGATTCGCGGTGGTTGGATAGAAAAGAAGCGAGAGCCACGTGCTATGAAGTAGCGCTTCGCACCAACAAGTTTAAGTTACACTGGTACATGTTCTTTCCATCAGTACTAGTCATGTTCATACATTTGAAGCATTATTAGATGATATACGATGTCGAATACAAAATAGAGATAGAGGGCAATAAAAACAATAAACTATCCGTCAAACAAGATGATATATCAGTAAATAGATCTACTTCAACCTGTGCGCTCGCACGCGGCCCGCCCTCTCGTGCTCAACGAGCATATCCACCACGCGGTCTCTCGCATCTTCGAGAACTGGATCCGGTGCTTCGTCTTCGTCCTCAGTGGGGCGACTGTCAAAGACAGAGTTGCCCAGTACACGTCTCAGCGCCAGATGCAGATGTGCATCTTTTCTTGACGACGCAGTCGGCGGAGAAAGAGTGACGGCAACGGAACCCATACCAGAGGGCACGAGAGTCGTAGGGAATATGTATCTGTAGAGAATGAGAGCATCCAGTAATGCACAAATCTCCACCTCTAGTTCGTCGCTGCTGCTTCCAGGGGGAGTGAGGATATCGCCCACTGCTTTGGTCGATGAAGACGCCCAGACCTTTTCGACGGCCTCCGCAAGCTCCCGCGTCCGGCCACCAAAACTCTTGCCTGCATTGATGGTCTCGGCTCTGCGCTCGTTCTCCTTGCTGCAATCCGACGGAACAGGGGTCCAACTTTCCTGAGAAGGTAGGACAGTCTTCACAAAGAGCGCCGCGAGCTCGCTGCGTAGTCGCTCTTTGATGAGCACTCCGGCAAGGAGTGCCACAGGCCCCAACTTCTCATCTCCGCCCTGCACACGGGCGATCTTCTCCGCGGCCTCACCGACAGTGAGGCTCCCAACAACCAGCCTCTCAAACGGCCGCACAAACTCCGTCTTTCCCGCACGCCCCCACAGCATCTCCGCCTTGCTTGTGCTCAGTGGTCGGACAACGAGGGCCATAGTTGCCAGATCCGCGGTGGATGCTTTGAACCAGGAGACGTGGGCGCGCATCGCGAGATACACCTGCAGCCGTGCAGCGGGCGAGGTACGGCCCGGCCGGAGCGCGGCAAGTTCACCGAGCCGCACCCATGCGCGCTGCTCGAGGCCCCTGCGCTCGAAGCTCGTCGATGTGCTTGGGCGATGGAAGCCAGTGATGAGCCCGAGCACTCCACGGGGTGCACCGAGCGCCGAATGCAAGGCCTCGGTCTCGTCGGGTGCGCCGCGGCGTGTGTGGACGAGTGCATCGAGGTGGACAGTGCTGTTAACAGGCGTGGTCTTTGCTGGTGATGACGAAGAGGAGTTGTGGGAGAGGGAGAAGAGCGAGAGCAGCCGGGTGCGCTTGAGCGCCGTGGGGAGCCAGGGGACGATTATTGAAAAGAATACCAGAGCAGAGACAGCCAGGTGGAAGACATGGACGAGTTCACGCCATCCGTAGCCTTCCTGCACATACGCAGGTGTGGCGCCAAGCACGGAACCGGAATGCGTGTGTGCAGATGCTGATGGCGAGGTGCTGGAGGTCAAAGGGGAATTGAAGAACGTGAAGAGCGCGAAGGTGGCGAGGAGGTACTGCTGTGGTTGGGCCTGTTGTTCGGACGTTGTTGCGGGGGCCTCGGATGAAGGCCCGGGGTAGGGGGCTACGGGAGCGTAAGACATCTGAGTAGCAGGTGCTGCGAGAACTTTGCGCGGTCGACCTCGCTTCCTTTTCTCGGGCACGACCCCTCCCGCCTCCGTTTGTACTGGCGCAGGTGCCTTCTTGACCGCCGTACTCGCTTTCGGCGCAGCCTTGGCCACCTTGGGCTTCTTTCTCCTCCGCTCGTCATCGTCGTCGTCGCCATCTCCCTCATCGTCATTCTCGTCGTCCTCCATCGGCTCGGCTTCCTCTCCCTCAACTTCGTCTCTCTCCTTACCGCCAAAGGTCGCCCTCCACTCCTCCTCCCACTCCCGGAGCAGGGCCGAGCCGCCCACGAGGCCCTTTACCAGTGCCTTAAGCCCGTCCTGCTCCCGCGTCAAACGCGCCTCACGCTTCTTGAGCACGCGGATGTACTCGACTGCTTTGCCGAGGACGTTTGCCTTGGAGCACTTGCGAGCAACCTTAACGCCATCGATGAACCCTCGCTCGTCCACCACGTCGACAAAGTCTGTATTTTTCTCCTCATTTGGTGGATACGCCGATGGAGAGGCCAGATTCTTGGCTGTTTTCTTTGGCTTGTCCTCAAGCACACGCAGCGCCGGTACGGCGTTTCGCAAGCTTTGGATTCGCGCGTTCAGATTGGTTCGATAGCGACGCTCGATGGTGGTGTGGCTCGTCTTGGTCCTTCCGGTAGTAGGCTTGACTTCTTCTGGAGCCGGAGAGGGAGAGGAGGTGGCGGATGACGGTGCTGTGTTGGGTGCTGTGGAGTTGTAAGGGGATGGTACAAGTTGAGGTTCGACTTTGGGCTTCACGGGTGCCAAATGAGGGAGGGCGGGAGAATGGGACAGGGGCTGCTGGGCTGCATGACATGGTTAGTATGCCGTCTGAGTAGACTGGGGAATGGTTACAAACTTTGTGTGGCATGCACCGAGCTGGCGCTAGTGCCGTTGGGAACAGCGAGCATTACACCGGCTGAGCGTCTGACCCGCTCTGCGAGCTCATCCGCGGCGTTGCTGACAGCGCTCGGAATGGCAGCCTGGGCGTGTTCCATAAAAGGACTGGGCGACGCCGCAGAAGAGGAACTGCCCACGCTAAGCCTGCGATCCTTCGAGTGTGAATCATCACCGCTAGATGCGCTCGTGACAGATGGAGAGGGGTGCGAGTTGAAAGTAAACGGGAATGGCTCTCCTGCACCTGTACCAATGTCATTTGCGAAGATGCCAAAGTCTTGGGATTGTGAATAATTAAAATGCAGGGCATTTGGGTCGATGGCCATGTTAGGATTAAAGGCCATGTCAATCTGCGACAAAAGGTCCAGCGCCATTCCGGGGTTG
This sequence comes from Athelia sp. TMB, assembly GCA_014898675.1. NCBI lineage: Eukaryota > Fungi > Basidiomycota > Agaricomycetes > Atheliales > Atheliaceae > Athelia > Athelia sp. TMB. The sequence goes on along the minus strand of JACXVL010000071.1, from coordinate 100,241 downwards.
AGCATCTCCATGTCCATGCCCATCGTGTTCAAGTCGCCAAAGTCCTTCATCTGCGTCTGTGGCTCCGTAGGCCAGAAAGAAGGAGTTGGCATGGTCGACCAATCATTCGGGCTGCTCTGCGGGGAAGAGGACGAATCCCCGGTCATGTGCATGGTCGAGTCCTGCGCTGCGAATAGGGAGTCCAGATCAGAGTCCATGGGGTATGCGTTTTCGGAATCAAGATGCTGGTCCTTTTCTTGACCGTATATGTCCGTTTGATGGTTCGACATTTGCATTTGTGATATATCCATGGCCGGTGGGACGGTCGTGGGTGAGAGCAAGCAGGATGTAATGAAGAATGGTCCGAGCATTTGCGATCGTACCACTTCGGCCACAAATGCCGGCATTTACCGGCGCGAACCGAGTTGGCCGTGCTGCGGTGGTGGCTGTCTGAGTTCCATTCCAAGTGGACTGCAGTAAAGTATACTGGGGTGCTTGGTGGGCTTGAGGTGCCAGGATTGATTATCTTTCACGAATTGCAGCGACAAAATAGGGACTCCACAACAATAATTCTCCGGGGGGGTGCTATTGCCAGCAGTGATTCCTCTGCAACTAGAGACATTTTTCCACTCTATTATTGACTCAGAAAATCTATCCATTGATTTATGTTTTTTTCTTTCCATCTGCTATATGTTTTTTCTACGTCGATACTTACTCCCTGGTGCTACTCCCCGTCAAAGTCGAATGGCATGTTCCTGGCATGTTCGATGTCGGTGCCAATACGGCCGCAGTAGCTGCAAGGTCGCAAAAGTAATTGACCACCGTGCGTTGCAGCCAGCTTGTCACGGTCAACCCTCGCTCTTCCATCTCACCGACCCCATTCACTCTTTATGGCGGTGGATATAGACTACAGCTACTTCGGCGGCGCCGAGTCGCTCAAAGAAGGCAGGACCCAACCGTCCAACTCGAGTACCCGCGCACCTCGTCGCACCGCAGTCGTTACCCCGACGGCCAAAGATGATGGTGTCGCGCACCCTGCGTCGCCCCAGGATCCGTCTGATTTCTTGTGGTTGATGACAGAGGAGCCGCATCGGACACGCAGGATGGAGATCATGAAGGCACATCCTGATGTATGCACTTGCCAGTTCTTGTTTTTATCATGGAACTGCGCATCACTTACTGACTGAATGCACGCTGAACAGGTGACAAAACTGATGGGCTATGAGCCCTTGACAAAATACGTTGTAGCTCTCGTCGTATCAATCCAGTTCACGGCTGCCTACCTCCTTCGTCACACCTCCCCGCTCTCATGGCGCTTCATCCTGACGGCTTACCTCGTCGGAGGCACTGCAAACCAGAACCTCTTCCTTGCCATCCACGAGATTACACATAACCTCGCGTTCCCAGGCATTGTGCTCAACAAGGCGCTTGCCATCTTCGCCAATTTGCCCATTGGCATTCCCTACAGTGCAGCGTTCAAGAAATACCACATTGAGCACCACAAGCATATGGGCGAGGATGGGGTAGACACTGATCTACCGACGAAGTTCGAATTGATGTGCTTGAACAGCGTCGCTGGAAAGGCCTTCTTCGCGTACGCATCTTTCCTCTTCCCATCCCATACAGATCTAAACAATATTACAGCACATTCCAGATTCTCTTCTACGCACTGCGCCCTGGCTTCGTACGCACACAGAAGCCCACCATCTGGCACCTCTTCAACTTGCTCACTCAGCTTGCCTTCAACACCCTGGTATACTACCTCTTCGGTGGCAAACCGATAATATACATGATTATGAGCAGCTTCTGGGCTGGGAGTCTGCACCCTTGCGCGGGCCACTTCATTGCCGAACACTACCTCTGGGACGGCCTCGCTCAGGAGACATATAGCTACTACGGGCCCTTGAACGTGCTCGCCTACAACGTGCGCCCTCCGCTTCCTAGTCGCATTCATCTATTATCTGATTCATGTCATACAGGTTGGCTACCATAACGAACACCACGACTTCCCCTCAATCCCTTGGACGCGCCTCCCCGCATTACGCGCCCTGGCGCCCGAATTCTACGACACTCTTCCCTCGCACCCCAGCTGGCCCATGGTCATCGTGAATTTCATTAGAGATAGCGAGGTAGGCATGTTTGCGCGAGCAAAGAGGCTCGGGAAAGACAAGGTCGCCAAATAGAATACAGAGCATATATCTGCGTGGTAATTAGCATTGGACTTTTTGGTTTCATGATTGGCGCCTCGGTTCAAGCTCGGGACCGCATACCGAAAACCGTTCCTGTGCGGTATAGTTGCGGTATGTGCTTCCGGGGAGTGGTGGCATCTCCAGTGCCTTGCTGCGTGCCACGCGCTGTTGCGTCCCTGCGACCAGCTTTGACATCATGCAGGTTCAGCTCATGCACTGAGATCATCATAGATGACCCTAGTTCTGCCAGTCAAAACCTGACTTGGCATGTCTAATGCCTTTGATGACTGATCATGTTCCTCACTAAGCTGAGCAAGCCTATCCACCGTTAGCCGGGATATCCACTGGTGAGTGCGTCACAGTATAAGTGCTGGGGTCAATGTTCGGCGTCTGCTTTAACAACCCTCACAGATTTCAGCAACCACTTCCAATGACATCCGCCAACGAAAACATTCTCATCCTTGGTGCAGGCGAACTCGGCACCCCTATCCTTCGCGAGTTGGCAGACTCGCGATGGGGGAATAGGGCCGTCGACATCTCCCTTCTCGTCCGCCCATCCACCCTTGCGACCACTGATGCCCAGAAACGATCCGAGCTTGACACGTTTCGGAACCTTGGCGTGCATCTCCTTCCCGGAGACCTCGTGTCCAGCTCTGTCTCCGAGCTCGCCGCGTTGTTCAAGGATTACCACACCGTCATCGGCGCCGTGGGGTATGTCGCTGGCCCTGGCACACAGATAAAGCTTGCGCACGCCGTGCTGCAAGCTGGTGTTGCCCGCTACTTTCCGTGGCAGTTCGGTGTCGATTATACTGCCATTGGGCGCGGGTCCGCCCAGGAACTGTTTGACGAGCAGCTCGACGTCCGAGAGCTCCTGGCCGCCCAGACGCGCACCGACTGGGTCATCATTTCGACCGGCGTGTTCACAAATTATCTGTTCGCGCCCTTCTTTGGGGTGGTCGACGCGACTGTGCCCGCGGTGCACGCGCTCGGGGCCCTGGATAACACGATCACTGTGACCACTGTGGAGGACATTGGCCGATTGACGGCCGAGATCGTGTATGCAGAGCCCCGGATCCGAAACCAGATCGTGTATACCGCTGGAGACACTATTTCGTACGCGCAGCTCGCGGCCATTGTCGAAGCTGCGCTTGGGCGTCCAGTGCAGCGCCACGCACGTGATGTAAAGGTGTTGAGGGCCGAGTTGGAAAAGGATCCAAGCAATGCGGGGAAGAAGTACTCCGTGGTTTTTGCAGAAGGGAAGGGCGTTGCTTGGGATGTGCGAGAGACATTCAATTTCGAACGTGGCATCCCCGTCGTCAGCGCCAGGGAGTGGGCAATGAGGAACCTCAAGCGAAGTTGACCGGCGGACTATTGAGAGAGGCAAGCATGGCGCGTTGTTGGGCGAGAATAAAGTTCAACGAGAATGTAATGCTTATCTGTGTGTATAGTAGCTTGGGGCATTCGGACAACATTTCTAAAATTCTATCAAGTGCGTCCCAGTGCACAGCGAAAGGCAACACGGGGCTGTTATCGAATATGCCACATCTAGCTGTAAGTCCCTCAAAGCACTTCTGCCTTCTCGCCCTGCATGGACCTGCACTCCCCGACGATGCCCGTGATCCCATGATTTTTCTTCGCAGATACGAAGGATATCGCGCGGACCTGCAAGGCGCTTGACCCCGGGTGAACGGCAGCGTTCGGGGCCTGGGCAAAGGAGCAGAATTGGGGGATCCAAGGTAAACTGCGCTTCGTATTCGCGACTCCCTAAGCCCGTAAGAAAAAACTCTTAGGTTCCTTGTCATACTACATGGGGATCTATCACCAATCTATCATCTGGTTTGTGCTGTCACGAGGACTGGGAAAAAAAATTCAACTCACTGGTGAGAAAGTCTGTCCGGTGTGATCGGCTCGCTAGAGTAGGCTGAGATAAAATCGTAAAGACCCTTGTAAGTACGGAGATTAACGTTTTTTGAGTGCACCGCGAAGCTTTTTCAGCCGGATGATATGACACCAAGGCGGTCATCTTAGGAACATCCGTTGTACTTTGCCGTGGGTGAAGCCGCAGATTGAGTTAGATAGGGCGCGAGCCAGTCGCGTTTAAATGTAGTTCAGCACGCCCGCCGAGGTCGTGCTCCAGGCAAGCTATCCGTCGGAACTTCAAAGGATATCAAATCTTGGACGTTCAGCCACCGCCCGTCCTGCCCAAAGAGTAGCGGCATAGCCACTCAGTCACCTGGTAGAATCTGGCAGAGTGTCAGATAGAGTCAATGCATGTTGTTGCAATGCGCGCCGCCTAGAGCGTTTGTAATCAACATAACCCCAGAGCACTAATCAAATAGGAGCAATAGAACACCCTGGGAGCGGCGTCGTCATCACTTCAGCGGGATACCTTATGATATGCACCTCGCGGATTCGGTCGAGGGAGGTCCTGGCCGCGTATGCCGATGGGTGCAGGGCGAGCGGCGTCTTGAACTATCAATTTATCGAATGAGGAACTGCTGTCCCGAGGTTGTGATGTTAACTTGACTCCCATTTTATTATGTTGTGGGCGTTGTGGACCTACTTCAGTCAAATGAGATGGCTTCGGACTCCGAGCTTCGGGGCGGGCTAAAGTGGGTCCACGTTGTTGGAGTGGATGTCAGATATCGGTGCGATGGGTTCAAGTTGAACAAATCGAGGTGTGGCGCGTAGCGGCCGCGCGGCCGCGGTTTCAACTTTGCACCTTCTCACGATCCGCCCAAAGCGTCCCCTGCTTAACTGCGATAAATACAACTTCACAGCACACTTGGCTCTCTGATGGGCTTCATCTTATCTCCAAGCTAACATCACGCGGATGCAGGCACCCAATGACATTCTACTACTAGCCCTGAAAAGGCTCTGCAGTGGGTGCATCAATTTTTTTTGCAAAAAGTATAGCTGCCAGTTACCTATCCCCCTGACGTGTCACGGTCCCCGGGTGCTCGGTCTCGACCGCATTGTACCTTCTTTCATGTCGGTCCAATCTTGCCATTTTAGTTACGCTAATCACTTCGACAGGGCTGATCATCATCGATCTTCGCGCGCCGCCGCTGCCAATTGCAGCTGCACGAGTTGTAAATTTAAAGGTTGCCAATGAGCTTCGCGGAAGCAAACATGGACCGCTGATACGCAGTCCCGACGGTGCTGTAAGTTTTTATCTGCCAAACAGCCAAACGGTTGCCTCCCGATCTAGATGGAATTGCATCCTTACCTTCACTTCTGTCAAGTCGCTCGGCCTTCGTAGACTGGATGAAGCTCCACATTTTAAGACATACCGTCAACGGGACCTCACCGGAATAGAATACTGACCGCCGCCGTACCAATTTGAAGCGAACTGCGGCGCTGCGGGAGATTAAAATCTCATGCCTATGTACGCAACCATGCTGCAAGCACGTTATACCTTCGCGCCAGCAAAAGACGTAAACAGCCCCCGGCAGAAACTGGCATCATAGACATGACTGTTTACTCATTGTCAAGCGCTCGGGCGCGATCTCCAGGCGTACTTACGATTGCTATCAGCGGGACGGGTGGCCGGCCACACGATGTTTATTAATGATCGGCTCGAGGAACCTGGAACATGCGTTCGTCGGGTAGATTTCCGCACAAGCACGCCACATGCCAATTGGGTAGGTGTCGACCGAAGAGCTTTGAATCTGCTCTACAAGGAAGCAAGTGCTGTGTGCGATGCTGAAGTTCAGAAAATGGAACCAACTCTTCTGGGCTTTCTAAGAACTCCACGCCGCACGCCAAGTTGAACTTCTAGCCAATTTTGTAGACTGTCTTGTCTGTCCAGCTATCTTCAGCAAACTAGTCCTATCCGCACACCTGTCCCAGGGAATGCCTCGTGCGGTCCCTGGAAGGAGCCCCAAACGTTTTACGTGACTTTTACCGAATAGCGTTGTACGCATCCGCCATGATGCAGTCCCTCTGATCGTTGTATCTTTGCCTTTCACTTAAAAGCTCGACCATGCATCGAAGACCCGCCATCCATCTTCCCATCTCACATCCCCCCCATGGCCCAATTCACTTTGCCGAACACTTTGCGCGAATGGCCTTATAGGCGCCACCTCAGTCAGTATTCCAACACCCTATTATGGCAACTATTCTTAAATGGCATGCAGACCCTCATTACGAACAGGCTGCCCCTGAGTCATCGCGTTGGGCCGAGAGTTTCAACGCGTTTAGCGCCAAGGCCCAGCGCGCCTTCAATCGCTGTGACTTTGGTACGTCCTGAATATCTAGTGGTTGCGAGATTTGACAACTGATGCTGGCGCAGGAAAATTGGCTCTATTGGCTTATCCACTGCAAGATCGGGGTTAGTTGTTTCTTTACACTCTATATTGTTACCATAGTCTGACCATGTCTTTACCACAGCTCGTGCTCGCACATGTTGCGACCTGATGAACTTGTTCTTCATCATTGATGAGCATTCCGATGTTGAGGGCGAAGATGTTGTCCGTCAGATGGCAGACATAGTAATGGACGCACTCCGAAATCCGCACATGCCTCGACCCGCTGGGGAATGGGTGGGTGGAGAAGCCACACGCCAGTGCGTACATTCCAACATAGTTAATTCACCCACAAACTAATGTTCGCTAGATTCTGGCAGCGTGCGATGACAGTCGCCACCCCGACAGCTCAGCGTCGCTTCATAGAGACTTTTGATTCCTACATGGACTCCGTCGTGACACAAGCTGAGGACCGCACCAAGCACCTCATCCGTTCAATCGACAGCTATCTCAAAGTTCGACGAGACACAATTGGCGCGAAGCCATCGTTCGCCCTGATGGAATTAGAAATGGACATCCCCGACGAGGTGTTCTACCATCCGACTCTCGAGAGTCTACGGGTCTGGGTTATCGACATGCTCTGCATAGGCAACGTAAGCCGCACCTCTTTGCAGATGATATAACTGCTAATCAACTATTGTTTTCTAGGACATCTGTTCTTACAATGTAGAGCAAGCCCGCGGCGACGATCTCCACAATTTGGTCACTATCGTCATGCACCAACTCGACCTTGATCTGCAGTCGGCTATGGATTACATCGGCGTTTTACACGACCGCCTTGCTGGAGCCTTCCTGTTAACCAAGGATCGTCTTCCCTCGTTTGGCCCACACATTGACGCACAAGTTGCTCGTTACGTACATGGCTTGGGCAACTGGGTCAGGGCGAACGACCAGTGGAGCTTCGAAAGCCAGCGGTATTTCGGGACCAAGGGTCTCGAGATCATACAGCACCGTACTGTCCAACTACTTCCAAAAACCACTGCCAGTGGCATCCCCGCCACCATTCCTGTTGGACCTCCCGCTCTTCCGAAACCCACCTTCGCCCCCATCTCCGCGCCTACGCCAAACGTTGTATCATACGCACCCAATCCTCCGTCAACGTTGCCGGCATGTATGTCCTCTTCCTCGCGTGTGGAGTTCGCTCCCAGAGCGCGATCCCTTTCCATTTCACTCTTCGACAAACGCACGGTACAGTCATTGATGCCGATCGCCTTCACCGTGCTGTGCGTACTGTACGCGACCATCTATTCTCTCTCTGTCTACTCAAGAACACTTCCCATGAGCACTTCTCGTTTCATGTTATAACGATCTTGTTTTGCACTCTTTTTCTCCTTGACACCACCCCACACTCCTTCACTTCTACTTAGATTTCTTACGATTCATCCACTAACGCCTGTATAACGATGTTGTAACGCCTGTTGTATGACGATTTTGTAACGATGTTTGTGGCTTTCGCGCTTGTTGTCTTTGTACCCCTGTTGTTTATCATTAGCTCCATTAATAGTCTTACTCCAGCTATATCTCTCTACTTTTGCTATATTAATGCTTGCAGTACTTACTTGCTAAGAATCGTTTGCTCTGCAGTACGAGGTCAAATGGATGAATGAGCGAGGTGAATGTATTGCGTCTAAATTAGTGTGCGTAGGTGTTATTATATCCTCTCGTAGCTGTAAAGTCAGTCCTAATAGCAGGGTCATCTATGTCAACCAAACCGCTGATTTAACCCATCATAAACCATGAAAACAATCCCACTACTTGGTATCGCCCTTGCCACCGTCATCCCACACCCTGCATACAAACCCCTCCAGCCATGTGTCCGGTACATTGTGCGTGCTGTCGGCCAAAAGGAGGGTGCTACAAATCGTGTACTTGGACCGGCGTTTGCGGGTCGCAATTCGTCGCGAGTTTGAATGGCGGACTTGACCGTGTCGGCGGGGTAAAGCACAAGCACGCAAAGCGCGCCCGACAAGGCGCCGGCCACGGCCGACTCCCAAGGTGCCAGCTGGTCTTCGGCAGAGCGTGATGGGCCGGCGGTAACGGTGCTCGGGGGTGGAGACGGACGCTGAGCGAGCAGCATAGACGCGAACAGCTCTTTAGACGCGAACCACGCGGCCGTACCGCCTGTCTCGCGAAACATGGTTCCTGTGTGCCCCAGCCACAAGCCTCGGAGGCCATGTGTGCGCACGATGTCCTTGACGATCTGCAAAGGCCCTGGGGGCGGTTTTGGCACAGAGACGCCAGGATTTAACAATGCATTTCCAGCGCTTTGATGGTGGGTGTGGGTATGAAGGGGGCTCGATATAGATTGGGATAAGGTTGCGTGTGATGCAGCAGTGCTTCGTCGGGTTTGCCAAGAATCTGCGAATGCACGAAGCGGAGACGTCGATGATTGGAGGCGTAGAGGGGTATTGGGGGCAGAAAATGCCGGGGAGAGCATTTGTACTTGCAGCTTGCATTTGACTAATTCGATAGGTGTTCTGGAACAGGACTCATTGGTTAGGCTCTGTTGAGAGTTTAAGGAAAGAATTCAGGGACGCACAATATGAAGCTGGTTAGAAATCCGGCGCCTCCAGCGGCCAGCCCGTGCTCTGCGATGCTCAAATCCTCCCCGGGGCTCCTTGGTGACGCATGTCGCAATAGCCTCTGCAGCTGGCCGTAAGCAACAAAAAGACCCGCGGTCTCCGCTATTGAGCCAAAGAGTGGAACTGGCAGGCCCTGGATATATCAACTTTCTGTTGAGTGTCGATACTCGATACTTGAACGATAAGACGACGGGAAGAAGAAGCAACTGACGCGGTACAAGCCTCGGACTCCCTCGTTTCTCCAGGTTTGTTTCAGACAATCCAGCGGGCCTCCAAAGCGAGTCGTATTGTCCAAGACTTGTGACTGCAACCGCACCTTTGCAAGGTCAAACGGATATTCAAAGACTTCCGAGACCATGCCTGCTAGCTGTATTCGCCGCGTCAGACTTTACGCGAATGTACAAAAAGAGATAACGTACGCTCCCAAACGCGATGTCTCTAAGAGCGCGGGCTGTAGCTGAATCTGCATGTGGGTGCAGGTGATGAGGGATGCTCTCTGCCGGAAGACTGCCATGCCGTGCGTCCATTACAAGCACGATCCAATTGGCAAAGGGATGGGAATACGAGGAATCTCGAAGTGATATGGCTTTATATGAAGAGTCTATTATGTCTAAAAACCAGAACAGCACATCCTGAAGCAAGATTATGAGGAAGTAAGCAAGCAAGGGGGTCGAAGCAGCGCGGCTCGAGCTCGCTGGCCGTTCGGCACGGATTCGACGCGTCGAATTTTCTCGGATGTAGCCGCGGCCGTGTGGCGTTCAAATCCCTCAACTTCAAATTCCTTCTAGCTTGGGACAACACCAAAACATTTCAATTTCAAGCTGACCGAAATTTAAAGAAGTAGTAGCATTGAGAGCCTGGGTGGAGATCGTGTAGACAATAGGCGTAAGTCTCATGAGGGAAAATCCAAAAAGTGACGGTATAGTAGGAAAGTACAACTCGAAAGCTACGATCTGACCTTAGAACAGCAACATGCTCAAGTGCTTCGCCGCAAAATATATACCGCCCAACACTCGTTCGTGCGGCACGCCCACCACGTTTCCTGCGGCAATCCCGATCATCCAATCAGCATAGGCCGTTCCAAGAACGTATGCAATGATCAACGAGATCCCGAGCACGAGCACAGTGATCTTGACGAAGTGCTTGAAAAAGCCAGGATCGTTGAGTCCGGCCTTGTTCTCCAGGGACTCCCATCCACCAGCCAAGCCCAATACCGCTGCCAAACGTCCAGGGTTTGCGTCGTCCTCTTTGAGCGCTTCTACCTCTTGTTGGACTGCCGTTGGAGGTGCGCCAGCGGCCTGAGATTCTGCGGCCTGGGGGTCTGCAGCGCTGGCCCGCTTCTCATCGTCCGAATGGGTGGAAGATGACGAGTTGCGCTTCTCCTGGGCAACTTCTGCCTTGGCTGTTCGTGGCTTAAGGGTATATATGGTGACCGCGACGCTGGTGACGAAAACCATCGCTGAAAACACGCCGACGAAGACCCAGGTTACAGTGTGGAGGGTGTGGCTCTCATCCCAGTACTCCCGCGCAAGTTTGTAGATGCCCGCAATGCCAGCGCCAACTCCTGGAAGGACTAGTAACGGCTATCAGGCGACATGCAAGAGGGAAAGGGAAGACTTGACGCACATAGAAGGATCCACTGAAACACGAAGAATGCCTTATCAAATGTGCCCATCTTCCCCGGCTTATGATACTCGAACAATCCTTCGGAAGCGCCATCGAAGCACGACAACATCATCTTCCATACGGCTAGCAGTCGGTAAGCACCATGGCACCGATAGATGGTGTAGATCGATAGCGCGAACGTGATGGCGATCTTCGCCCACAGCGCTATAATGCGATAGAGCCACTTGCAGATACTGGGTGTCGTTCTCTCCAGCAGACCCGGCTTCTTGGGCGGCTTGGGTTCCATCCACGGCGCATACCAGCGCCGGCGACTCGCGTTGCAGTACATGGTGTAGAGGGTGAGGACGTGCGATATGAACCCGAAGCCGCCGTAGGGTATGGTGTAGCATTGGGCTAAAGATGCGGGCGCTTCAGGAGCATCGAGAGGGTTCAGTCCACTGGGTATAGAGATTCGCTCGAGAATTTCGCGGAGAACGACCTATATCAGCAGTATATCAGCGAGGTATCGCAAAGATGAGATGGTTGGGCGGACCATGACTGAGAAGGAGGAATCTACGGATACCTAAACCTTGCAAGCGCCTTTATATCGAACAACAGAGCCACGGCAATTTATCTGGGTCGCGAAAATCCGATAGAATCAGGCACAGAACATTGTCCCGCTGTAAAACACGCCGATATCGAGCAATATGAACATGTGCTGTTAAACTGCCTGCGAACCCTGGGTCGTGGATCAATAATAGGCAACCACAGGCGCCCAACGGAAATGAACCTAGATCAAGGCCCAATTGAAGTGCGTCGCCTGAGGGCGCGTGGAAGACGCAAAGCAGAGGCGGAAAATTGTGCCGCGTCGTGTTATGCATGCAGCCCGCAGCCGACAGCCAAAACTACGATCCATTGCGAGCATCGCAGACGGAAATCATGGAGATGTGACATTGTAGCATAGGCGCCTGTGGATCGATGCTCTGTCGCCACAATCATCGAAGGCCTGGCCTGTCAGTTAAAATTACATGCAGTCCTTGCCTCAAGGCTAAGGCGGCACCGCGGCATCACAGGGGCTATTCGTCTGGTGATAGGTATTTATGTCTTCATCTTCGCGCGGGTACATTGAGTACAGCAGCAGCGCCCATCTGAGCCGGAGCCGCAAGAACGAGGGTATTGGCATGCTACCCCCAGCGATAAGCCAATTATCAATGCCCACAGAGTGCATCGAAGGTGGATATTGCCGAACGACTTGTCAGGGAGGCGAACAGAGGTGAGGAGGCTCAGCGATCACCAAGTCGTGGCGCACTCGCTTTTTCTGAACTCACTGGACATGGAAATCTTCAGAATCGATTTGCCGTACCTGCTGTGAATCACATCATCACAGCAGGATCCGGAATAGCTCCCGATCTCGTAAAATCCCGCGTTCCCGAGCGCCTACGTATAGGGCGCTCATGCAGGAAGTTCTATCAAGATCCCGATTTCGAAGAGATGCTTTTTTGCTTGGAGACGTGGAGACATCCGCCAGTAAACTTGTCAGATGACTAGATTATCTCGTTGGAATCTGCCATGTTGTGTGCACTTACAGACAGGACGAGGGCTACGGAAGAGCGCCGGAAATTTCCAGCGCACGGAGCGAATGGTGCCAATAGAGGGACGAGATGGCCAGTCGACATTTGAGCGCGCGACGACCTGGAGGTTTCCAGCGCCGGTCCTCGTCCACGTTGACCTCCGGACGGACGAGATGCGGCTTGATGGCGTGCCCTGTAGTGCACATGAAGAGAACGTGGTGTCTGGCTGGCTATGAAGTTGCTATATTGAAGTCCCATAGCAATTGGCGCCCTTCTGTTTGGGTTCGAGTAGCGCCAAGCGGCTGCCCCGAGGTCCACATATATAGCTCCTGTTCAGTTGCGGTGATGCTGTGTCCTCTCCTCGATATGAATCAGCATAGTTATAGAGAAGCGAGTTGGACGCGGAGACCGCTTCTATCCATATCACCGATCGCAAGAATGTGAGCTATAAGAAGCACACTTTCCCGAGTTAAGCATACACCGCTTTGCATATGGGGCTGGGGTATCAATAATTCTCAAAAATCGACTTTGGCGCTGGTTGGCGCCAGTTTGCAAATGCATGATACGTTACCACAGTTACAGCTTTCCTAAAGCCGCTATGTTGATATGGGTCGATGTCGATTGGAGGTTTTAAAAAAATTCTGTTCTCAACGGTTAAAAATAGTCTGTTGGAGACGCCTCGAGTTTCCTGTCGCTGAAATCAGATTTTGAGAAAATTTAAAGGAAAAGATCGCACATGAAAGTACTACGAGGCAGCTGGATAGCCATGTCATAGTTGCTAGTGTCCTTGTATGCTATATTCGCACTGTTGTGCTCGTCTCACAGAGGGCGGCTCTGAGTTGGTCGCCTGACCCAAGGTCACTTGAGCTGAACCTATTTTGCATGACTGCCACACGAAAATCTAGGCCTGATTTTTTGCCCGAGCATCGCACGAGCTCCCAAAGCCATTTGGGGCTGATTTTGCACCTATCCGAAGTTTGTTCCGCGTCACATACTGGAATGAAAATCTGAACTTACCAATGACATCGGTCATACCAGAACGGTGTGAACTCAGGGTCGTAATGGTACAATTACGCCACTGGTGACTGAAGTAGCAGGAACTATCTGAACCAATCGTCAGCCATCATCTTATAAGTCAATTTCGTTCACACATACATTACATATGACAAAGCTGGCTCTGAGATGCTGTGGTTGCTCTGCCATGAAGCAAAAATTCTAGGTATACCCAAGTAGAACAAGGCCACCTGGGGCAAGCGACAAAAAAGAAACAGTGTCGCGGTTCCAAGTACCAGTTTGACGCAGATCATTAGCAGCGCTCAACAACAAAGAAGAGAGAACGCTGCTGATGCATCGTGATTGTTGATGCAAAGCGAGAGCCTCGCCGAACTCTGCGGGACGACAAGACGAAGAAGCATTTGACGCGGTACATGCCTCCTTGGCCGGCTCAGACAGTTTTGTTCCTCCAAGTGTATTTCCAAGCAATCCGGTGGGCCTCCAAAGCGAGTTGTGTTGTCCATAATTGCAACTGCAACCGCACCTTTGCAAAGTCGGACGAATTCAAAGACTTCTGAGGCTATGCCTGTTGGCTCTATTCTTCGCGCCAGATACATGCAAACGAGACAATTTACGCTCTTGGACATGGACGTGATATCTGTGAGAGCTTGAGCACGGTCTATAGCTGAATCTGCTTGTAGATGCACTGGCAGGTGAGAAGGGGGCTCTCTGCGGGAAGACTATCATGCCGTGCGTCCATTATGTTTAGATGTCTGAGCACCGTCCGATGAGCAACCGCCAAGAATATCGAGGTGTAGTGGTTTGCTCCTTGGACGGTCTAGAAAAGCACAACCTTGAGGAAGAGAAATTGAGCGAACGAGCGGGAGCCTCTGAAGTAACGCGGCTTGCCGGATTCGGCGCATCTCGGATGTAGCCGTGCACGCGTGTGGCACTTCAATAATAATCTTTGCCTCAAATTTGAGAGAATTTGAACTCGGAACATTAAATACTATTTCATTTGCAAGCTGACTCCAATTCAAAGCAGTAATAGCACTGCGAGCCCGAGGGACATAGTTCAGAAAATGGATGTAAGTCTCCTGGGGGAAAATCCAAACATTCACCGCATAGCAGAAGAGTACACTTGAAAGCTACGTGGATCTGACCTCAGAACAACAACATACTCAAATGCTTCGCCGCAAAATATACCCCGCCCAGCACTCGTTCGCGCGGCACGCTCACCACGTTGTTTGCCGCAATCCCGATCATCCAATCAGCATAGGCCGTTCCAAGAACATATGCTATGATCAACGAGATCCCAAACGCGAGCGAGGTGATCCTGAAGAGGCGATTGAAAAAGCCAGGACCGTCCAATCCGGCTTTGCCTTCCAAAGAGTCCCATCCACCAGCCAGCCCTAATACCGCCACCAACCGCCCGGGGTTTCCCTTTTTGTCTGCGATCGCCGCGGTCCCCTGTTCGGCTGCCGTCTGGGGCGCGCTGGCGGTCTGAGGGTCTGCTGCGCTGGCGCGCTTCTCCTCCTCAGAATGGGCGGAGTACGACGAGTCGCGCTTCACGTGGGGCGGAGCTTCCGCCTTCGCTTTTCGCGGCAAAAGCGTGGTGATGGCGACTGCGATGATGGCAATGGCCACCATAGCTGAAAATACGCCGACGAAGACCCAAGTCACAGTGTGGAGGATGTCGCTCGACTCGTCGCACCCGGACCAGTACTGCCGTGCAAGTTTGTAGATGCCGGCGATGCCGGCGCCCACTCCTGGAAGGACTAGCAGGGCTATTAGAGTGACATACGAGAGCCAGAAGCAAAATTACACGCACATAGCAGGATCCACTGGAACACGAAGAACGCCTGATCAAATGTGCTCATCGCATCAGGCTTATGATACTCGAACAGTCCCTCGGACGCGCCATCGAAGCGCGACAGCATCATCCACACGGCCAGCAGCCGATAAGCACTGTGGCACCGATAGATTTGATTGAACAAAAGCAAGCCACGTCAATGTAATTGAGTCGCGCGAGAATCCGATAGAATGAGGCATAGAACACCATCCCGCTCGAAAACACGCTGGTGTTGGGCAATATGAACATGTGTTGTCGAGCCCTGGGTCGTGTCAATAACAGGCATCCACAGGCGCCCGACGGAAATGAACCCAGATCAATGATTCACTGAAGCGCATCACCTCAATGTGTGCGGAAGGCATAAAGCATAATGATAGACGGAAAGATGTGCCGCATTGAGTTGGTAGCCAAGAATCAGGGCCACGATCCGTTATGAGCAGAGCGGATGGAGTCGTGGAAATACTGTATACAACATCTTAGCACCATTCTGACAGGCACCAGCGGCTGGAGATCGAGCAGGCCCTGGCCTGTCAGGTCGAATTACGTGCAAGCCATGCCTCGAGGGCAGGGTGGCACCGCGACATCACAGAGACTTTCTGTCCAGCGATGGGGTGGGTGTTTCTGTCTTCGTCTTCACGCGCGGTGAATTGTATACAGCAGGTTAGGCGAGGAGAGGGTATCGGCATGCTACCTCCGGCGATAGCGATCCCGACTTGGAGATATGCTTTTCTGCTTGGCGATTGGCGAATCATCCGCGAGTAAACTTGCCGTGTTGGGTGTATTCTCAGACAGGACGACGGCTACGGGACCCGCCGCAGATTTCTGGAAAGCAGAGCAAATGGTGCCAATGAGGGTCGTGACCTGGCCAATTGATATTAATGCGCGTCGCCCCGGAGGTTTTCGGTCCTCGTTCATGTTGAACCGGACGAGATGTGGCGGTATGGCGAGCCTCGCAGTGCACAAGAAGAGCATGGTGTCTGACCGGCCACAAAGTCGCCGACAACGGGCGGTTAGCGACCTGCTGCTGGGCCTGGTAGCACGGGTCACAACCAGAGGCCCACGCATCCAGACTCCGTTAAACTGTGGTGATGTAGTTATCCTCTCCTCGACATGAATTGGCACAGTCATCGAGAAGCGGACGAGACAGCGACAGCTCAGAACAGAGCATTGCCGTTCCTATCGGAAGCACGACGCGAGCTTTAAACATAAGTGGTAGTTGAGCAACTGGCGTGAATCAGATACATGCACACATACGTTAATTGGGTACGACGAAGCTGGCGGTTGGAAGCGGAGACCGCTTAGATCCGCATCGCCGGTCGCAGAATACGAGCTATCGGAAGCACGCTTTTCGAGTCGAGCGTACATCGCTATGCAGTGGGGCTGGGTATCGAGGTTTCTCAAGAATCGGCTTTGGCGCTGGTTGGCCCCAGATCGTGGAACATGACATGCCACAAGTTCCTAAAGCCGCTATGTTGACATGGATCGATGGCGATTGGAGGTTTGAAACATCTGTTCTCAATGCTTAAAAACAGTCTGCTGGAGGGGCCCGAGTTTCCTGTCACCGAAATTAGATTTGAGAAAAAGATCACACTCCAGTTGCATACGAAAGTACTGCAAGGCAGCTGTAATATCCACGCCGTAGCGGCAGGCGTCCTTGTATGCTGTATTCGCCCTGTTATGTTCATATCACGGAGCACGGCTTTAAGCTGGTCACTTGTCCCAAGGCACCTGGACGATCGTCAGCCGTATCATATGAGTCAATTCCGCCCACACATACACTGGCTATGACGAAGCAGGCGCTCTGAGATATCGCTGCTGCGGCCGCTCTGCCAGTAAGCAAAATCCCGGTATGCCCAAGCAGAACAAGACGATGTGATCCAGCCTGGAGCAGCGACCAGAAGAGAACAACGTCGCGCTTCGCGCACATGGCGCGCAGACCCCACAGAGCCATCCGCTACCGTCGTCGTATTCTTGCGACACCAAAAGGAGAGAGCGCCGCTGACGCAGCGTGAAAAATCAGATGATCGGGAGCCTCGGGCGGCTCCGCAGGCACTGGACGCCGAGGACGCCCAAATAGCAGCTCGGCCTTGATGCCAGCGCCGCAGACGCGATGGGCGGCCTGTAAGCAGATATCGGGGCTGCAGGGCCAGCCGTGGTGTATAAAGGCCAAGAGGACTCCGCGGCAATCCAGTCTGGCACCCTCCGGCACCGATACCATCGATATCCAGGATCCTGTCACCGCCTGTCATGCACCTCCCGCAGCCCTGCACGCTCTCCCTCGCGCTCCTCAGCGCCTCCAGCACCCTGCTCCAGGCCGCTGCCGCTCTCCCAGTCCTCGCCAGTCCGCTCCCAAGCATTAATATTGGGGTGGATGTTCCCATGGACACCCCGTCCCCAAGTCAGCAGCACTATGCCGACCCCGCCCCCGTCCCGCAGACGGGCCTCGACGTGGCCGGCTACCCGCCCGCGCCGCCGGGGCTCGCGCTCGCGCAGGTGCACGTCTACGTCCGCCACGGTTCGTCCCCGTCCCCGTCCCCATCCCCATCCCTCCTCGTCCTTATCCGCTTCTCCACCCCACGCTGACGAGACCGTATACGCAGGCGAGCGCACGCCCGTGGGCGTGCGCCTCAACACGGGCCCCGCGCCCGTCCCGGAGCACTGGATGCTCTGCAACGCCGCGCACGCGTTCCGCGGCGCCGTCGCGGACCTGCTCCCCCCCGACGAGGACGCGCCGTTCCGGAGGGTCGTCGAGCGGAAGGACGGCACGCCCGCCGACGGGCAGTGGTGCGTACCCCCTTCCAGCCCGATGTGTCCTGTAGCTGACTGCGAGGCGCAGCTTGTTAGGCGAGCTCACTGACGTCGGCCGCGAGGTACGCCTACGCCCCCCCACCCCTCCCACCGCGCTCCAAACACTGACCACCCCATATTAGTCCACATACGCCTACGGCCGCGCCCTGCGCGCGCTCTACATCGACCGCCTGGCCTTCCTCCCCCCCACGCTCCCCCCCGCCGCCGACGCGCTCGTCTACTTCCGCTCGACGCACGCCCCGCGCACGCTCGCGTCCCTGCAGCAAATAATGCGCGGGATGTACCCGCCGCCCACCTGGGGCGCGGGGGGCGGGCCGGTGCTGCGCGTGCGCAATGCCAAGGACGAGACGCTCTCGGGCAACGCGCTCGCGTGCCCCAAGCTGCGCACCCTCCTCTACAGCTTCGCGCAAGGTGCGTGCCGTGCGCATCTCTCATCATTATTGCTGACCGATGTGCGCGTCTCGCAGCCGCGGCGGCAGCGCACAACGCCACCCTCGCCCCGCTCGACGCGACCCTCTCCAAGTACCTCAACGGCGCGCCCCTGCGCGTCGACGGCTCCCCGCGCGCGAGCGGGGTCATGGACACCGTCCGCGCCGCGCGCGCGCACGGCATCGCCGTCCCGCCCCCGCTCTCCGACGCGCGCGTCGTGCGCGTGATCGAGGCGGCGGTCGTCGCGGAGTGGTTTGGCGGGTACAAGGCGGAGGGCGTGCGCAGATTGGGGATGGGCCCGCTGCTCGGCGAGCTGGGGGCGAAGCTCGGGGCGATGGCGGGGGAGGGAAGGGGGGCGCGGTTGTTGGTGCATAGCGGGCATGATGCGGGGCTTGCGGCGCTGTTGGCGACGCTGGATGTGTTTGATGACGCGTGAGTCTAGTGGGGCTGGTTGGTGGGGGTGTATGTATCTGATCGGATCGGATCTGCGTTCTAGATGGCCGGAGTTCACGGCGTCGATCACGTTCGAGCTGTTCAGCAGAACCGACGCCACGAAGCAGAGGGGGCCTGTGCTGCAGCGCGTCATGGCCACCCTCGGGCGCGCGGCCCCGTCTGATGACCACTGTGCGCCATTAATATTCCCCCTTATCGCATTCCGATTACAATACTGACACGCGTTGTAAGACGTCCGCATGCGCTACCAGAACAAGAACATGGTGCTCCCGCTCTGCGCGGGCGCGGGGGACCACCTCCCGGGGCACCCCGAGTTCTGCACGCTCGCGAAGTTCAGGGCGCGCGTGGCGGAGCTGGTGCCGGCGGACTGGGAGGGGGAGTGCGCCGTGGACTCCCCCTGAGCTGGCGGGCGATGGGGGTTGGTTTGATAGAGTATGCGCGCTTTGGTTTAACTGTATCCATAGAATATACCCACTGATTAATGAATCGTGCTCCTCGAACTTGTGACAGAGAGATAGAAAATGTGATGATAAATCCGAATTAATGGTAGTACAATAGAGAGGATGAAGGCCGCGATAGCGAGTAATAGAGCACCAGATAGCTAACAGGACCCATGGGTGTCGTCGCTGCCCACCCTGCGGCTGTCCCGTCTGATAGCACGCTTCCTATGCAGGCCCCGCCCCGACAGCCGCGCAATCTGCGCGTCGTCGTCGGTAGTGGATGGGCTCCGTGGATGCGTCGAGCCGTCGCCTGATGAGGCTGACTTCCCCTCCTAACCCCTGAAATCAGCCATAGTCTCAGTGCGCGCAGTGAATCGACTCACCGGCGCGCAGCAGCACCCCGAGTACTGTATCTCGCCGAGCGTGCTGACCAGCTCGTCGCACTCCTCGCAGTAGCGGTGGCTCCGCGCGTCGTTCCAGTGCAGCAGGAGGTATTCCGCATGCGAGGCGTACAGCTCGCCGGGGCCGCGGGTGTCAGAGGGGGCGGGCGCGAAGACGCGGGAGCTTGTGGAAGGCGAGGACATGGTGGTGGTGTGGTGGTGGTGGCGAGTGCGGCGGTTGGCGTTAGGGGTTCCTCGAGGATTAGAGCTGTATATATGCAGTCCGGGGGTGGCGATCCCCTATGCCAGTCCCAACGCGTACAGAATTCGAAGCTGGTCCCGATCCGGCCGAGGCATACCATCATCGGGGCGACGTCATGCGGGGAAGGCCTCGGCCCAAACAAGCACAGAATCCCAGAGCCACCCCCTCAGCCGCCGGCGTGCGTGGCTGTTGTTTGGTCTTGTTGAAAAGAGAAGCCGTTGCTTTCTCGGAGCACAGCCACAGACACCTAGGCACGAACGCTGAACCTGCTGAGCCAGGGCCCGCAGAGGCAACGTTTGGAAAGAGGCGGCAAGTAGGCAAAGATAATAATATCCAATAGTAGTCGAATAGGGCAGTTGAATGAAGAGGTCTATTGTACACCGCGCACCCCCATTCCTGCCCATATGGAGGCGGTTTGATATCGTTTCGAAGAGTCTTGCAAAATCGATGAGGTCTTGCGAGCAACGTAAGGGGAGAAGTGCCTTGACTCCCAAACCGCACCTAACTGCCCGCCATTCGCGAGTTTGAAGCCAGCCGAGCCATGGGACAAGAGAGCAAGATACGATTGCGGTACAGGGTTACGAGCAACAGCGCACATGGCATGGGCAGACAGGTTTCATACAGAGCAGCAAAGCGGGGTCTCAGCAGGACACTCATTCGTCATCGTCGTCCTCGCTGACGGCCTTGCTCTTCTTGGCGCGCGAGCTCGACGGCTTGGACTTCTTGGACGCGGGCTTGGCCGCTTTGGACTTGGAGGCGGGGCGCTGGCGGGATGTCAGCACGATGTGATTCCAAAGAAATCGGGCGCGCGAACCTTGCGTTTCTTGCTTGCGCCCTCGTCGTCTGTCTCCTGCGCCTCTGGCTCGTCGTCGTCCTCGACCTCGTCCATAGCGGCAGTGAAGTCCTCCCCAGACTCCTCGTCGGACTCCTCCTACATCAGACATCGTCAGCTGGTCTATTCAACTGATGAGATATATGCGCACCTTCTTCTTCTTCGGGGCGCGCTTCTTGGGCGCGGCCTTCGCCTTCTCAGCAGCCTTCTTCGGCGGCGCGCGCTTCTTCTTGGGCTTCTCCTCCGCCTCCTCCTCGTCCTCCGCATCGCTCGCCGCCTTCGCCTTCTTCTTCGCCGGCGCGCGCTTCTTCTTCGGCTTCTCCTCCGCGTCCGCCTCGCCGTCCCCCGCGGGCTTGCGCGCCGAGTCGGGGACGTCCGCGTCCGCGACGCGCCCCTCCGCCCACGCCGCGTCGACCCGCGCCTGGTCCTCCGCGCGCAGCTCGTCGTACCCGTCGAGCTCCGCCGCCTCGCCGAACGACCTCTTCATGTTCGACAGGATCTTGGGCGTGATGCAGCCCCAGTGGCGCCAGGCGCTATTTACAACGCATGCGTTAGCACTAGCTTTTCTAGCGTTCAGGAGGGCAACGTACAACGACGTGTTCCCCCCGATGTCGACGAGCGTGCCCACGCGCAGCTCGCCCTTGCCTATCGGCGTGCCTGCAGATACAGCATCAACATCGCCCGGGAATGCAGTCATCGTCCGCTCACCTTGGCACGGTTTGGGTCCTGAGCGCACATTGAGGTAAGCATGTCAGTGGGGGTAGAGCGCATATGGGGTAATGGCGCGTACCCTTGCACTTCGCGCGCGCAGAGGCCGCGTACTCGAGCCTGTACCCCGATTTCTTCCCGCCTTCGTCGTCTGACATAACTCAACCTTTTACTGCAAACCCCACAGAATTCGTTAGTTTTTTGGCAGCTTTTGGGAAGCGGCGTGTGCGCGCACCTGGGGTGGGTGGGGCTGGTGGGGGGGTGCGGAGGGGAAGGAAGGCGGGGGTTAGAGGCTAAATGCGTGTTGTGTTTCACAGCCAATTGGAGGGCGCCGTGCGGCAAGACGCGTACTTTCGAAGTCCGCTTCGGGCGATGTAAGTGACCGCGACGGCGCGACCGGCCCCTGTTGTTTGTTGGACGGTTATCCTCTGTTATTCATCGTCCATCACCGTGACCAGTCCTCGGCCGCTGCTCTCGACTCGTGTGCCGAGTTCGCGGGCTGAGAGTCTGGGAAGGGCTCAATGATTCTGACATCCATCGCTCTGGCCTGCACTTTTGTTTCCGAACAGCATCATGCATAATCAGGATGATGAATCAGACTCGGTCTTCACAGCTCCAGCAGTGTCGACGTGACTTCCCGCTCGTACCCGGCAGTTCATTTAGGTTAGGGAAAGTGGCACAGCCTGCCAGAACTGGAACACGAAAATCCTCCATTCCAAAAGATATCGGTTCGTCCACCTGGAGGGCTAGACAGTGGCAGAGGACTGTCCGCGGCCATAAGCCCGAGTACCAGCTTATAGGTATCGCGGCTGTCAACTGTCAGCCCATCGACTGTCACCCACCCATCGAATGCCGCCATCGGGACCGATACCTCCATGTACCCGCATGTAATGAAGATGTAAGATCGGATTCTGATCTTATTTCTGAGGTATAGAGCGTGGACACCGGCGCTGATCAGGGGCAGCATCCCACCCTCCGCCGGCTCAAGATGCACCAAGCTCTGCTCATGACCTTGGGCAGCTCGTCGTGGAATGCACTACCCGAGAGCGTTGCGTTCTACGAGCAGCTGGCAGGCTGCAACTATTACTTCGTGGCGGCTTTCACGGTGAGTCGTTCGCAGAGGTCTTCAAGCCCGGCCTTGCTCATACATCTCGCCTGACTTTGAAGGCGTACGCATACGACTGGATTTTGTCTATATCCGATGAAGTGGAGATTCTATCAAGATACGGGCTGACTTTCCCTATTGCGATCTACTTCGTGTCTCGGTGAGCACCCAATGCCAGCCTCATCCAACCCTGATTTAAACCTGAGCTAATGGCAGCATTCAGCATCAGCATGTTTCTCCTTGTAACCTCTGTCGGTGAATATCTCCCCAGCTTGGGTGAGATTCAGGCTCAAACGATTCACAGTGATACGTTTGGAGGACTGCGAGGCGCTCATCCTGACAATGGGTGTAATGGGGGTTGTATC
The DNA here is from genome assembly GCA_014898675.1 of Athelia sp. TMB. NCBI lineage: Eukaryota > Fungi > Basidiomycota > Agaricomycetes > Atheliales > Atheliaceae > Athelia > Athelia sp. TMB. The sequence goes on along the minus strand of JACXVL010000071.1, from coordinate 77,381 downwards.
ATCAGCTGCGACCATGTTCCTCTTTCTCCTCCGCGTCCGAGCGGTCTACATGGGATCACGGCCCATAGTCGCGCTGTTTGGGACTCTTTGGCTGGCGTCGGTGGCAATCAACATCGTCGCCCGCATGGATCTCCGCGGAGGTCAGCCATGGTGAACCAGTGCCCCACTTTTTACTGAAGGATTCCGTCATCTAGAGCATATTCCATCCACCTCATTCTGCACTGCTACGAGGTATAAGATCCCCGAATTACCCGCCATCGCAATCTTCGTGACGGACACACTGGTCTTCATTGCGATATCCTACCGCCTCGCTGCCGATGCGGTGACAGGGAACTCCTGGCGCTCTCGCCTGCGGTCCCTGGTAAAGGGCGAGGGTCTCTACAGGGTCTCGTGGCTGCTCATGAGAACTGGCCAGCTTTACTATCTGTAAGTCCGCTGGGATATCCGCCTCCAGAAAGGCTGATCTAAGCTTCATCAGGGCCATCACGCTTCTTTTCGTGGCCAACTTCGTAGTGATGACCTCTCCATTCATCATCGTCGATGCCGCGCATTACGCTCTCCAGAACACAAATGTTGGCCTGGCCAATATCGTGGCCTGCCGTGTATTCCGCGGTATTGCGCTTGGGTCTCTGGTGGATGCTCCCAATGGTATGAGCAGTGTCAGGATCACTTCTACGTTACGGCCGGAGGTGCCTCCCGTAGTCGCGCAAGGCTTCGCGTTGCAGGTACTCTGACATAGCATCTATTACTTAGAAAATTATCTTTATTTTTCATTACAATGCCCTTTTGGTAGTATCTGTCCGGTCTGATGACCCGGGGCGTAAGATTTACCAAATCTTCTTCAGCACCATTGTATCTTTAAGATATATGCTCATGCAAGGGAAACACTAGATCCATTACTATATCGCTGCATATATTCAAAAGAACAGCGATATCAAAACAGGATCACGACTCTATTTTCGATACTATTAAAGGTAACTGTGACATACAGCGTCAGTAATCGCACTACTGCCTCTGGCTGGAATTACGAACCTAGATTCCAGACAATTTTCTTGTCCGAGAGCGGTACTCGAGCCTGTACCCCGATTTCTTGCCGCCTTCGTCGTCTGACACGATTCGACCTGCACTGCGAATCCACGCAATCGTTAGTTTGGGGGCGGCTTCTGGAAAGCGGGGTGGTGCGCTCACCTTGGGGGTGGTCGGTGGGGGAGGTTGCGAAGGGAAGAGCGGGGGTGTGAGGCCAAATGCGTTGTTGGTGTTCACAGCCAATATTAATTGGAGGACGCGGCAAGACGCGTACATTCGAAGTCCGCTTCGGGTGATGTACGTGACCGCGACGGACCCCTGTCGTTGCTGCACGGTTATTCACTGCCATCACCAGTCCGCTGCTCTCGACTCGTGTGCTGGATTCGCGCGCCGAGAAAGCCTAGGGCTCAAATGATTCTGCCATTCACTGCACTGGCCTGGCCTGGCGCTTTGTTTCCGAACAGCATCATGCGTCAAGATCAGACTCGGTCTTCGAAGCTTCAGCAGTAGAGGGGTTCGGAGTAGACGTTTTCACGACGTTTCCGTCAACGCTTCTATGAGCGCTTCGAGAATCTGGTTCGGCAGGGCGGAAACGTTCGAATTCGAAGTGGAAGCGTTGTAAAACGTCGATGCGACTGCTGAGTCGGGAGTTGCATCGACCGT